>CATQJA010001078.1:0-186989 GCA_958295435.1 Mesorhabditis spiculigera | reverse complement strand
GTACGTTAGTAGTATATAGTGCGACAGACCCCCCACCCCTAGAACCAGCCGGTGCATGCCAAAGACCCCCCACCCTAGGGCCCCTGACAACATGCAGAAGACCCCCCCCACAACAGTTGTTTTTTTTGGGACTGGGACCATGGTCCCAGGGTAGATCAGCTGTTCCAGGCACCCTTTCCCCATGGTCCCAGGGTAGATCAGCTGTTCCAGGTACCCTTCCTCAAAGCCCCAGGTGATAAATCCCCTGTCACCGATTCTCCTTCGTTGGCCCCCATTAGTGAACGGATGTTGATTGCATAATGATTGCACAACGAGTTTGAGGTCAGAGGATGACCGACGAGTGAGTCTGAGAGATGACAGACGAGTCTGAGAGATGACAGACGAGTCTGAGCTGAGGGACCAAAAAAAAAGTTTTGAAGGGTCGGATTGAGGGCCAGGCCCCCGGGATACCGGTTCTGGTCCAAGAGGAGACCTCAGTATGAAATTGGAAAAAATATATTGTTATTACAAAGCATATTTCTTACAGTTATATGATATCCGCTCGTCATGCAAATTAATGATTACGAAATCTCGCTTAAGATTATGTCAGTGTTGTCGTTACTGTTGTTGCTTCCGGTAAGGTGTTTCAGCTCGATATAGATATTTACAATATATTTATTCGAGAGAGAGTCACAAAAGATTGTTTACACATTAATGAGATAGAAAAGTAAAGAGGTTATGTTAGAGAAGGGACAGATCAGAATTCACACAGTTCAGCGAGAAAGAAAAAACAATACACTTTTAGCGAGTAGAGGGAGTTGCGTTTGTCTTCAGTTTTCGAGATGGGAAGACGACGGTAGCAGCCGGCTTGTTGCGTACCAGGAAAAGATTGCAATCAGCGTCATGCAGAACAGTGAGTTGAAACCACGGGCGAAGATTTGCCTAAATGCCTTGAATTAACGAATGTTTTGCGATAGCAGTTTACCTTTGGTTTCGGCTCTTCAGGAGTGCCCCGGGCAGATGTGTCCAAGAAGTCGAGGACCTTTGCAGTGTCGAGTGGCGTACCGTCAGTAGGCTGGTTGAATTTGCCCCAGAAGTGCAGTTTGGGAGGCTTCGTGTTAGGAATGATATGCATAAGTGGATTTTTCAGGGTAATCTTTGGGCGTCCACGTCCACGTTTCGGAGCCGCAGGGTCCTTGACTGGATACGGATGCTTGCGAGGGCGTCCACGTCCACGTTTCAAAGGCTCGCCAGGAGTGGCTCCGGTTTCTTCAAGAACGGGGGGCTTCTGAGCTTCAGACTTGGCCTTGGATTCCGCGTCCATAGCCGAGAGCAGTAGCCATGACAGCGGAATCATTTCTTCGGGTTTCCACCAGGAAAATAGTCCATCAGCGCCCGGATTTGCAGTGTAAACTCGTCCTTGCGAAATTAGTTCGGGCAGGTTCTTGGGGTCAATACTTCGTGCGCTTAGATGTCCTGCATCGTATTTTGGCATGTAAAATCCATCCAAGACGTTGTCGTTCAAAACAGCGGGCAAATCTTTGACCAGATCGAAATGGGTATTCGCAGGCAGAGATGCGGCAGGGGGTACGGTAGCCGGGGTAGCAGAGGGTACGGTAGAAGGCTGGGAATTCATCGTTGAGCGTAAATTGTCGAGTTTGTTAGAATGAGCTCCAGGTCAGTACAGATCCAATTTATAGCCAAATTCTCGGGCTAGATACCAGACGATATATCGATCATCTTCCTCTATGTTCTCTAACTGTGTGAGCAAATCTGAAAATGGAATTCCGCGACTGATCTCCATAACAAACCAAACTGTAAATCCCCCACATGTGCGTGTAAAAATCGATTGGTGTGGATACGGATTATAAAACAACTGTTTTGCAAATTTGTTTATCCACACGGAAATAGGGCCTTCAGCGGGCGGCGGAGCACCGCTACTGTCGAAATACCAAATACGCCGAGCTCTGTCTCCTAGCATAGCAACCCAGTGAGTGCCACCGGAAGGATCAGCAGCTCGACTCAAATTTGCAACAAGGGTAAAGGGAAAATGAGGAGGAGGAGTGGGAAGCCGGTCAGCCGCAAAAGTACCTAGGAAATAGCGACGAGACACAGGATGAGAAAACAACAAGCGGTCAATTTGGGAATTGTCCATCAAATCGGGAGAACTGAAATCTGGCGTTGAGCGTCAATAGTGAGGAGTCCGTTGAATTCTCCGGCGACGACTACTTGTACGGCTTCCGTAAGCGCACGATGGAATTCAAGGCGGAGCCCACATGATCCGCGGAGAGCAAGCTGGAACTCGGATTCGGTACTGTCGAGACTCGAAGGCAGCAAATCGATGCAGTAGACGGCGCGGCTGTTGCTGTACATTTCCGGCGAGATACCATTAGTGCGTCCACTGGCATGGAATCCGAGGCTCTCGTTCATCTGATGATAAGCTTGAAGGAATTGCCCCGAGGTATGGTCGAGATTGTATGGTCGCATGGGCACGGTAATCCCGCAAAAGTCCACGTAGATGTTTCTCAAGCCAAAGTGGTGGAAGCGGAACGGATCTTTTCCGTAGTCTCCGGTCAACGCAGAGGCATTAACGATACCCACAAAAATGCGTCTAGGAACCTGATTTCCCGAAAAACACACGTATTCCTGGGTTAGCTGGGTCCCTGTGTTGACAAAGAAGCTTTTCGTGACCATCTGCCTGTATGGATAGGTAGCCAGCTTCCCGCTAGCAAGCATACGATTTATGGCAGAAATGGTCTGATCAAAGCAGACGGCTTCTGCTAATCGCAGCTGCATGGATTTAATTTCCAGCCTCCACCTCTCACCGGGCTCGTCAAAGTCGACAAAGATAAAGTTGTCCGGCGACTTGAAAAGTTGAAGCGAAATGTCCATCCCGTTGAGAAGCAGTCGATTGGAGGCTTCAAGGCCCAGATCAAGCCCTGTGATCAGCTGCAGAGTTTTCCCGTCCTTAACCCATTCGACTCGCTCCAGGTACCCCGGATTTGTTTTTGATTCGGTACCGTTGTCTTTGGCACTGTATCCGGCAGCTTTTCCGAGAACAAATTCCTTCGAGTCTTTCTCACGGCAGAATTCGTTGATGAAGAATTGACGGTAGGGATTCAGGTTACCAGTCTCGACGACAGGGATACCGTTCAGGCTCAGCACAATGTTACGGAAGAGGGCCTTGGCAAGCCAGTTGACTGGCGCAGCGCGCCGTGGCTGTGCTTGTACAACTCCGTTGACCGGTTCTGCTACCTCGATCCCGACGCCGTTGTCTAAATCCGTTACCCGGGCTTCAATCTGAATTGTTGTCCGGGCAAGGCTGATGGGGTGATGTTGTTTGACGATCGAGAACGACCAGGGACCTTCCTGAGTGAGTGCAGAGTCGAGATTGACAATTCGTGTTCTGATTTGATGGATTCCGATAGAAGTTGGGGGAGTCGAGAAAAGGTTAAGTTCGGAGCTATAGGCAAACTCCGAGTCTTCAGATAGTGATTGCATGGTTTAGTGCTTTAGAAATTGGCGGCGACGTGTCGTGCGGCGTCTCTTTTGAGGAATGACGACAGCGACGGGGCGAATCCTTTTACGTGCTTGGCCCCCGCCCATTTTCTTCTTCGCAGCTGCTGCTCCTCGATCGATAAGGCGTACCGCGGACTCCTTGCCATGCTTCTTCAGCGACTCCTTGACGTCGACACCGGCCGAGATGTCAGAGAGCGTTTTTCCGGCAGCTGTGATCAGCTCCTTGCCGACTGCTTTTCCACTCCTCTTTAGAATTGGTAATAGAAAACGAGCGATAGAGCCCCAGACTGAGCTTCCCCTTTGGTAAGGGGTGCCCATGAACATTGGGAAATGGGCGAGTGAAGATCCCCCGACTTGTTGCTGTTGCTGCTCGAACACGGGCAGCCAGTCCAGGGCGTCAGGGTCGAAGGGAAGATAGTAGCGAACGTGCGTCATGCTTAGTAGATACGACGGAAATGAAGACAGACAATGGTGTTACCGTAGTTTATACGAAGGGGCCGCCCCTGTCCATCGACCAGCTTGACGGTGATGGTCTGGATGTCGTTTGAATGGACACGGCGATACTGGACAGTGTTGAATTCACGAGAAAAGGCATGCCCAAAGGGAGTATCTCCTACCGCAATGGTACGCAGAAGGGGGACCAGTCTGCCTCCGACGATAGACGGCTCTACGACATCAGAATAGCAATAGACGAGGCCATTGCCGAAATCGGGGAGATACTTTGCGATGCCTCCTTCGAGGAATTGAGCAGGATCGAATCCACAAGTGTAGGCTAGTTTTTGGGAAAATTCGATGCTATGTACAATGTTACGGTTTAGATCTAAGATGAGACGTCCGGACACAGGATCATGTCGGAAATAGACGCCAGTTTGTTCTAGAGCAGACTTCTGATCAGCCGTCCTTTGACGCGTTTTCTCGGATTGTTCGGGGGCAGGAAAGGAATACGTACCTGCACGGAGCGCTTGTGCTTCCGGGAGCACGTACGTCTGCGCTTCCGCATTGTTGATCGGCGCGTCATCTTTGTGTTGCAAGCTGTAGAATGAAGTCTTTCGGTCTTCTGTCGAGGGTGCGACAAATTCGGGAGGAGGCGGTACGTACAGCTCCAACTTGGGCTTTGAGTCTTCGGGCTCAGCAGGTTTTGAGGCTTCATGTTTCCCCTCCTCAGCAGGCTTTGACACCTCGTGCTCCCCTGACACCTCGGGCTCAGCAGGTTTTGAGGCTTCATCCTCCACAGGTTTTGAGGCTTCATGTTCCCCTGACACCTCGTGCTCCCCTGACACCTCGGGCTCCCCTGACACCTCGGGCTCAGCAGGCTTTGACACCTCGTGCTCCTTAGGCAATGTCACGGTACCTTTAGGAGCTCCAGAATAGGGAGCTATAGGCTCAGGAGGCAAAGGCACTGCACCTTTGGGGATTTTAGGTTGAGGAGCTTCTTCAGGCTTTTTCACATCAGGCACCGGCTTCATGTCTTTCTCAAGCTTGAACGTGCCTTGATTTGGGTCATACTCCACGTCTCCAAGGGCGCGACGCTTCCTGGATGAACGGTCAAGCGCGGCATTCAAGGCATCTACCAGCATTGTCGGATCTTTGTAGTTCCCACGACGTAGTGTAACCGTGTAATTGTCGCGAGACTTGATCATGTTCACCTTGATGATCTCATCTTCAGGTATCGTATCCCACGAATAACAACTCTGAAGCTCGGCAAGGCCCACTTCCCACCGGTTAAGCCGCCCGTCCAGATCGTAAAGTCTCAAGTGGTTTGGCATGCGATTCACAAAAACAGAAGACGTATTCTCCGGAGAGTCTGAGGCATTACTAGCTAATACAACGTAGAAAGAGTCGTCGTGCATCTAGACAGTTTGTAGTAAATGAGCTTCGGGTTTGCGTACCGGGTAGATGGGCGACGGTGCCACGAGACACAGTGCACCGCCCACGATTGTCAAAGTCCGCTCACTAATAGAATGGTCTCTCGATACGTCGTGCACGATACTGAAAATTGAAAGAGTCAAAAGCACAGCCAGAATGGCCAGGGACGTGAAAACGCGTACTTCTCGCATACGGTACGGGCCTGTACATCGGAACGACTGTGTGCTATCCGCAGATGTCGTGCTCTCTGTATACTGTCGTGTCATTGGTCAAAGAATGGAAAGAATGAAAATCCGTTTATTCAGAAGGATGTGTTCTCAGGTCGATAACGTCTTCAGCTCGCACCCAAGAGTTGAACTCGTCGTCGTAGTCGAGCCATTTGACCAGGTATTCCAGCTTCCCCTTTCGCCGTCTTTCGTCAATAATCCGCTCAACCTTGTACACGCCATCAGAATTCTCGGCTCGCTGCAGCTCAGCGTCGTAGAATCTTCCTTCAATCTTCTTACCGTTCAAGTCGGAGACACGATAAGTGACCGGGACACGCATGTCAATCTGGCGCACGACAAATAGTTCAGAGCCCCACAAGCCTCGGAACCCCTTCTGAAACGTCTCACGACGATTAGAAAGTACCACAGTATCACCAATCTGGAACTTTGAGCTGTCGGCAATCTGTGGCTGCTGATTTGGGATTTTTGTGTCGAAATTCACGTCAACCGGACGCATCCCAGTCACGGTGCTGCGAGTTTTATTCAGCGATTCGGCAATTTGTTGCACGACATCCACCCAACGTCGGGTATTGTTATGCGTAAAGTAACGGTAAATCTTGTACTTGATCGTCTTCAGATGAGCTTCGGCTACTTGGGCCTTCTGGTCGCTGCCGCGTAGAGTGAAATGGTTAATTTTCAGGTCTGCGTAGAGTTGTAGCATGGCACCTGTAGTGAACTCCTTGCCCTTGTCGGTGAGCAAATTAAACGGAATCCATTTTGTGAACATTTTACGCATAGCTTCGGCAACAGATGCAGGTCGTTTATCGGGCAATGCTGCGACCATGATGAATTTGGAGTAGACGTCGACAACTAGAAGCAGCCACTTCATGCCGTCGTTCCAAGTCGACAGCGAGCTGAGATCTCCCAAGTCGGCCTGGAGATGGGTCCAGCACTGAGTACTGGTCATCCTCAAGCGTGGGTAACGTACGCGAGCAGGTGCGTGAACGTAGTGGCTTGGTGTGCCTCGGAGAAATTCTTCAATTTGCTCCTTAGAATACCCGTGCTCCTTGCCGACGCGGCGAAGCACAGTTGCGGAAGTGAAGGCAGACGGATTTTCAAGAGAAGTCCAAAGATCTTTGAGAGATGGGGTCATAGTTTAGTGTCTTGTAGAGTAGTTTCGAGGTGTGAATAGGTTGTCTGACTTTTTCTCCTTCTTACCAGGCGTCTTCTGATAGCGGGGCGTACGCGAAGTGTCCACGACCTCCTCTTCAAAGTCGTCGTTGCCGGGTGTGTGGTAGTAGGCGCTGAATGGGGAAGACGGGCTAGCGCGCTCGAGTGCGTCAAACACGTGATCGAGATGTACAGGTGTGCCTCTCCGTCTATTCACGGGAGAGTTCAGATGAGTGACGATCCTGTCAATTTCACCGTCCATCACCAGTTTTCCGTCAATCAGACGTCCTTTTACTGACTCTACGCGTGGGAAGCTCTTGTTCAGCTCTGCAATAAATTCCTTCCCAAAGTTTTTGCCACTGCGCAGCAAACGTGGCGAAGGCGTGACGATGGGGAGCTTGGTTTTGGCCTTCAGCCTAGCCTTCTTCTTCGGTGGAGGCCCCACCTCAGGCTCGGGCTCTGGCTCCCGCTCCGGCTCTGGATACGTCAGATCAGTGGGCATCGGGTATCGATCGGGAGATGGCTCTCGTTTAGTTTGAGGGTGACGCTTGCGCAACTCGGCGAGCAGGTCAGTGAACACGGCAAGGAGCTGATTGTAGAGGGGTGTCTTTACGTTGTCGGGGATACGTTTGTCGTTTAGAGTACGCTGCATTTGCTGGTCGAGCACCTGCAGCCGTTGCTTATCGACATCATCTTGAGTAAAACGAGTGAAAGGAGCACCGTCGCCTTTAATAATTGGAGGGGTAGTAGTAGAAGTAGATGAGGTGGGCCCAGGGGTAAAGGGAACTAGTCGCATTTTACGAAACATTGAAGATGAATCTTGCAGCCAGATCGATGAGTGCAGGTAGAATGAATGGCAGAATGCCGTCGCCTGTTTGTATAAGTCCGTGACGCGCCGCCTCCACCTGACGCTGTCGTGCCAATGCGTCAATCGTCCCAAGATGCCGCTTCAGCTTGCGGACTTCATACTTGTGCAAAGGTACGTTTCCATTGTTAACGTTGTACATCGACTCGATGAGACAGCCCAGTTGACTACAAGAAGCCTTCTTCAGAATCCGCTTCGTGTCTTTCGACTTTTGAAGACGTTTGAGAAAGTCAATGTTAGCAGTTAGCCTGCGATCGGCAGCTGTGAGTTTAGTCATGTCCAGAAATGAATGAGCATGAGAGTTAGCGAGGCATATACACAATCTCCCCGCCCACGTCATCTGGGAAGATGTGGGTCACGAGCCTCTGCCGGGGATCCGCAAGCACGTGGTTGTTGATCAGGAGGTATCCGTAGGGATCTGAAGCACAGACGTCCTCGTAAGCATCGACGAGAAAGCGACTTCCGGGAAAGATTTGAGAGTTGAGGACGCGGACCTGGTTCCGATCTGCGTTGTTCTTTGTTAAGATGAGGTACGAAGCGTTAACCCGGCTTGTCCGGTCTCCGCAAAACGCATTCTGTGAAATCACGACGAGTGAATGATTCCGGTGGTGTACACCTTTAGTAAAGAGGTCAACTACAGTCTTGTTGCGCTTCAACTCGGTGCACTGATCGTCAATTACGATAAAGTGGGGCGTCTGGAGCGTCTCAATGTCAGCGTCTGTAGGCAGTCCTTGATACAGGCGTACGCGAGAGTCCATTGCCACCAAGTCGTGGTAGAGCGGCTGATCGATACTGTAGCACATTAGAATTCCCTTGCATACGCCGGCAGGTTCGGTAAGTTCATCTAGCCACTGTACCATACGCTTAAGCAAAAAGCTCTTCCCCGAATTTGAAGGTCCCATGATAAAACAGCTGAAAGGCCATCGGAAGCGAAACTTTTCGATAGTATCATCGTTTATTCCAGGCATAATTAATCGATACAGATTTCAATAGTGTCTTGAGGGTAACTGATTCCTCCAGCTCGAATGACGGGCTCGTACGCGCATGTCGTGTTGTAGTCGTGGTACAGCTGGTAGTAGACGTCTAGGGGCACGCCCATCGATCCGGGCATCGGCATGGTACGCTTCGGGCCCTGCAAGAAGGTGCTCGAAGTATGCGCAATCACGTCGACGGGGCACGTATCCCAGAGAATGCGCGGACCCACGACACTTGTATGCGTCAGCTTGCATCTCATCGTAGCGTTCATGAGCAGCGTAACAATCTCAACACGTTCACGAGGAGTCAGCGGACGATAGTGATTCTCGTTACGACGGTAGCGGCAATTCAAGAAGACGTTAAACGGTAGCCAGTGTTTCTTAGTATCAGCAGGAGTCATGGTAATGTATGATTCTGACTGTCTCTCGTGCCCTTTTATACCTTAGCGGAACCGAGTCTTGTTACAACACAGTTTATCGTCAACAAAATAGACAGTCGTTTTTTCCTTCCGTTTTTTACTTTAGCGTAGCACAAGGGCGATTATTGTGATGATGATGATAAGGGTCGTCATGTCTAGCGGAGTCGCAACACAATTCTCCGCCACGGCCACGAGCCTCGATTCGATATTTGAGCAGAACACCGGCAAACTGAATCTAGAAGACCAGAGCATGATTGACAATTGACCAACTAACCCGGCAAAGCCGTAACAGCGGCCATCGGAGGGACATGGAATCGGGCAGGTGGTGTAGCGCACAATCTCCAGGTTGTGGACAATCAGATTGTCGAGATCTTCATGCACTTGAATGTAAGCGGCCATCTCGTTTTTTCGGCGAGATTGCGACTGAGCGGGGACTGTGTCGAATGGCGCGCGCGGGCCACATGTGGCTGTTTGCATTAGTCATACTGCTCGGGAGGCACGTAAAGTCAATTAATAGGAAAATTTATTGCCCACACTCCGCCAAATAAACATGTACATCCACGAAAATAATATCGAAAACAGACATAAAATGATATAGAAATTATGCAAATCACAATAAAAATTTAACGGAAAATACGGCCGTACTGAAAATACTGCCCTTCAGCATTAGGAAAGCCTTTTTTATAAACAACACGGTATTTCTTACGTTCTTCAACAGTTTCTAGCACACCGGGCTTTGGTCTGCGAATATTCTTATAATTAAATTCAATCGAAGGTTCTGGTTCATCTACAGCGGCCCGTTCGGCTTCGTCACTTCGATAGCGTTCAACAAATTGAGTTGCCATACACTTCATGCGGTTGAATGTCAGCTTCCCCTTATTATCGAGATCTTGCGTGATGCCTAAAAGAACGTGTCTCTGGCTTTTTTCTTGGGTATGCTTACCTCGAGTTTTAATGATCTCTTGGTACACTTCCTCGCCGTCCTTCTTCAACAGAGCCGCATACTGCTTCGAGCCTAGAATTTTCTGGCTTGATTTTCTCTCTCTCCAACCTACCAGGACAGACGAAGCTCACACATGTCCATCCGGTGGGGATTTCCGAAGTCAGCTGACCGAGTTGGGGGCCCACTTCTCGAGCATAGAACCGTCTGACAAGTTCGTCATCTTCCACAGAGCCACCCTCAAAGACAATCGAGTCCGTATCCGTGTACACCTGAAATAAACCTTTTCAAAAAATGACAACAGAGAAACCCACATGTCGAGGATAGACCTGGAGCAACAGCTGATTTAGGCGTAGGCGTGCACGGCTCGTAGTTATGGCAGCCACAGCAATTGAACCCTTTGAGCGGGCCACAGTGTCGTCTCGATGTCCCTGAAAAACGACTCAAAGCGAGATACTCAATGCTTACCTTATGCTTGACTATCCAGACATTATGCTCGGGTATCAGGTACTCATCAGTAATCACTCGGCTTGGATCGCACCAAATCTTCTCAACTTCATCAGCCGTGTAGCAAATGTCCGTCTTCGTATTGGTGGGCTTCTGGCCGAATTTGCCCCCTAAAAATCAGCGTAACAGAAAAAAAGAAGTGAGAAACTTACAGAGATTGTTATTGGCCAACTTAGCCAGCCAGCGTGCAGATGGGTTGGGACGGTCAAGTTCTTCAGGCCTTAGAGGGACGCCCATTTGGTCTTCAAAGTTCTTGAGGAAGATCGCCCTTTCTTCTGGAGTTTGAGCATCGTCTGGCCATCCACTTGCTTCAACTTTTCGACGAATGTTGTCACTAAATAGATGGGATAAGCGTTTCGAAAGGCTCTTACCTGACGTACTCCTTGAAGAAGTCGGCGGTGAAGGATTTCCAGCTCATCGTTTCGTGGACGCATCGAATCTCACACTTCCAATCGAGAGCCAGCTGGAGCTCCTCGTACCAGTAGACGTCACGCAGCAACCTTTCGCTGTCCGTGTGGGTGCAGACTCGAGGAGGCTTCTTCATTTGGGCGCATCGTCCACAGACCGGGAATTGGAGACCTCCCTTGACTGTCAGAGGGAGAAGTGTGATCGGGATGTCGCGCGGAACCAGGACATCAACGTACAGGAAACCCCGAACTTGGATCTCTTGCACGCAGCGGCGTTCCCTCTTCAACAGGCCTTCTTCGTACACATCGACGGCCCGCCATGTTTTCTAAAAAATTTGTTGAGCTTTTTTCTTAGACTTGTTTTTTACTTACTTTAACAATATGAGAAGGAAGACGATTGGGTTTGCCCTGGAACATTTCAATAACTGCTTCGCCAAGCGGATACAGGCCATCGCGCTGCACGTGAGGGTACATTCTGAAATTTAGGATAAAGATATTCAGCATGAGACTTACGAATTAACATCCTGGTAATGTACTTGATTGCCAGGAGTCGACCATGCCTTGAAGGCTTCAGTTCGGCCTCCCTTCAGAGCACGTCGCGGGCAGAGTCTCCCCGGAATGTCAAGGTTTTCGCAGTACTCACGCATCTCACGGTCTTCTTGCAGCTCTCTGTAAAAGTCGCACTCGCGCTTCACGACAATTTCGTCCAGTAGCTCTGAAAATTCACTTTTGGATGTTGGGTTTCGTGTGGAATACCTGAATTGTTGAGAGCTTCGTATCGCTGGACGGTCCGGTCGAACCGCTCCCGAATGGTATCCGCTTGTCCCTTGCCGGCAGGGAAGTTGGCGTTCGGGCCATAGCAAGAGAGACAGCCTAAAACTTGAAATATTTAAAAAAACATTCTATGTACATACCGTGCCAATAACACCCGTTGAATTCGAAGCCGACACGCTTCCCGTCTGGCATCACCGAGTAGCCATCAAGGAAATATTCTGCTGCTCCGCATACAATGCGCTTCTCGCCGCCATACGCGAGCTGCCGTTGAATCGGATGTCCATTTTGCTGATATTCCATCCACTGCAGCCATTTCTCGGCAACCTAAAACGTGTGTTTGTTGACTTGAATTGAATTTGAATTTACCTCAGAGTACTTGCGCTCAGCTCCTTCAGGGGTTTCTTTAACCATTGCGATCGGCTGTCCCTTGTAGTACTTCATCAGGAAGAGCGTCATGCATGTAGACGCCAGCGTTGAACACGAGGAGAACGGGCAGAATCCGCCTCGTTCCACGTGGTTCTTCCTGAAGAGCATCACACCCATCAGCAGCACGTTCACATCTGACTCGCAGTACTTCCAGATTTCTTCTTCAAGGTTGAAAGTTTGTCCGGTCTTCTCGACAAGCGTTTCTCGTACCTAAAACCATGAGCTCGTTTGTATTTCTTGGGGATGAACTGACCTTCTTCAGCTGCCCTTCTGTGCGAACCGGGAACCATTCTTCGGACGGCCAGCCTCGAGGGCCTGGTTGACGCCAGTATTCGCAGTTTGCAAACACTGGAAAGACACCCTTCTCTTCATTGAGCCGGAACACGTCGGCGAACTTGCCCAGGGCGATCGGAATGAACCGATACGTGTCCATGAAGCGGAGCTGAAATTTGAGGGATGGTGTACGTAAAACCAAAAAACTTACCTTGTTGCGGCGACGCTCATGTGGGGCCGGAGGCCGGCGTTGAACTGCTCGTCGGCGATTCTGCTTGCAGTCGCTTGGGCGGCCGGCGATCTTCATTTCCACGATGCGGGACCCTCGCATTAGCGGTGTGTAGGGGATTTTTCGAGCCATCAGAGCCGGGAGTAGGAGAACCCAATCGTACCCTCCTGAAAAAAACACATTGCACGATCAAGGGTACTCAAAAAATACCTCCGTTATGGGCGAGGACGATCTTCTCCTGCTTCTTGTCGTGCTTCTCGAAAAGCAAAAAGTCGACGACATCCTCAACGACCTTGCCCTCGTGCCAGACGCCGTGTTCGTCGAGATTCGAGAACCTGAAAGTGTGTGAAACTGGAAAATTGCTGTAAAAATACCTTTTTTCGAAGCACTGTCCTCGGCACTCCCCTTGGGGCCTGCGCACTATCCACCGATCTTTCAGCTTCTTTGGGCGTTGCTGTTGATCGTCAGATTCTTCATCTTCGTCGGATTCTTCGACAAGTTCGTGGTCGTATCGCTCGAGGCGACCTCCTTTGATTTTCTCGCCGGCCCAGAGTCTGAAAGATGGAGAGTGGCAGTTTTGCAAAGTACACTTACTCATCAGGAGTGCATTCCTCGCACATTTGTCGCATGTAGCAGTGCGTTGCCTTGTGTGGGATGTCGATCATCTCGCAGTTGACGTATTTGACGACCTCTGTTTCAAAGTCGAGGACGATTATGCTGAAAATTGTGATGTATTTTCTGAAAATGATGAACTCACGTGTAACGCTGAGACTTGTAACGAGTTGCAGGCTTGTTATGTGACTGAGCAAAGATACAGTCGTGCTTGATGGGCTGCATTTTCATACATGTCTGGCAAAAGCGCCTAAAATCGACGTAAGAGTACTGATTATTTTTCACTTACTGTCCACACACATGTGCCTTCATGCCATCTCTCGTGGCATCGTAGTAGTAGTCACACTTCAAGCAGAAGAAGCGCTTTCCACACACACGATTCCTGAAGTGGTTGTCGTAGCACGTCTGGTTCTGGAAGCAGACATTGCACGTCGTGCATCTTGTCCGGACGCCAGGCTCATTCTCACAGGTCTTCCCTGTTGTTTGGCATCTCAGGCAGCGCCATTCACATCTAAATTTTGGAATTAAACCGAAAGAAACGCCTTACTTTTTGTGGTAGTTCTCGTTGTAGTAGACTCCACATCCATCGCACTGCTTTTTGTACGCAAAGACCTCGTCGATGTCGTAGGGAGATTGACGAATCCACGTAACGGCCGAAGGTGCCTTAGTGACCGGCTTGAAGTGCTCATTCTGTTCTTCGTACACCATCGTCAGGACACGGCCATCAACATTGTTGTAGGCAGGCGTACATCCAAGCTTTTTGCCCCTAAAAATTGTGTTATTTTTTATCATATGCTGGACACTTACGCCTTGTCGAACATGTAGATCCTCCCAAGCTTCCGTCGGTTGACCTCCTTGAGGACTTGGGCGGCTTCAGGCAGGGATACCATCTGTCCGGCTATGTATCCGGGCCATAGGCTTCTCAAAAGGTCTTGAGCTTTCACGATTGTGTCCGGGTCTTGGTGGAAGGCCCCGTCAAACTCTCGGATAAGGCTTTCCTTGAGTTCAGTCCATTCTCGCTGCTTTCCTCTGAAAAAACACAGTCTTGGTAGCCTAATATGCCCATACCTCCCCTTGATTCCTTTTCTTCCTCTGATTAGTGTGGCACTGAAGTCCATGATCTTGGCCAATTCCACGAGAAGGTAGACGCTCATGGGGAAGCACGCATTCTGAAGGTCTGCTGGGTAGAAAACGGCAAGTTTTCCAGTCCAATCCATGATTCCTGCTCCTCCTTTTCGCACTTCATAGCCGTCCAGCTGAAATTTGAGGGTGGTGCTGCATGAACTCAAAAAAAACTTACCTGGAGCGTGAATCGTGTCATGTTCTTGATCCTGTGTGAGCTGTGTACCTTGCTCTGAAGGACATCTGCAAGCGCTACCGCTGTGATCTGGGGCCTGAGTCGTGGTGGAAGATAGGCAACCCATCGGTCTTCATTGCGCCCTTCTTCGTCAAGTGTCTGGCACTTTAGGATTGTCGAATACGTTCGTTCGTCCTGAAAAAATGCTTGTTTCTGACTATGCAAGTAGGTGCTCACGCTGGTGTTGCCGACAGTGTCAAACAGACGATCCATGGCTTCCTGGAGGACCGGCAGGAAGTTGTCAGGCGCTGTAGTCGGATCGATATCGACAGTTGCTGTCGCTTGATCCATTCTAAGTCCTCGTGCTCTCGTCTTTGAGAGTTGCAGTCGAAAATCTATGAAAAAAAAACCGTCAATGGCTGTGAGACAATGCCCTACCTTTTCCGTCTAGTTTCTTTTTATCCCGTCGAGAACGTCCGGGGCAATTGCGTGTTCTAAAAAAAAAAGCGTTCTATGAAAATATTATGTTTCGGTATTACCGTCAAACATTGAGTTGAGTCCCGCATTATCGTTGAGAAT
This sequence comes from Mesorhabditis spiculigera, assembly GCA_958295435.1. Lineage (NCBI taxonomy): Eukaryota > Metazoa > Nematoda > Chromadorea > Rhabditida > Rhabditidae > Mesorhabditis > Mesorhabditis spiculigera. The sequence continues at coordinate 171,947 of CATQJA010001078.1, read as the reverse complement.
CTCATCTTCCTCAACGTCAACGTCATTAGCAGCACCTCCGTAGATAACATGCCTTTCCTGAAAGAAGTCATTAGAGTCTCGGGGAAGCTAACTTACCACTTCAATCTCTGAAGCTTCTTCTCTGGCACGTTTTCGGGAACTGCTGTCTGAATCTTTGAGTTTTCGCTAAAAAAACGGCGGTTTGAATTCGTTGGCTTCAGCTTGAACTACCTTTCGTTTCGGCTTTTCATCGTGATCAGAAGGCAGTGGTGTCGTAGGTGGTGTAGGCGGAGGTGGCGGAGGCGGAGGTGGCGGAGGCGGAGGTGGTGGAGGCGGAGGTGGCGGAGGCGGAGGTGGGAGAGGGGGTTGGGGTACACCCGGCACCTAAGAACGTACTTTTAGGGGTCATTTACATCTGCTCACCGGTATGACATTGGGTGCGCCTCCAGGATTCATTAGTGCAGCAGCTAGAAAGATATGATTAGATATTTGCGATAGAGAGAATTTACCTGCTGCTTGATTGGAAACAAAATTGTTCCAGGCCCATATCAGATGGGAAAAGTAGTCGTAGTCGTAGTCGTAATTCATAGTCGCGCTTTGTTGTATCTGAAACTTTTTTATTGAAAACCGATAAACACGTTAACTGGAAAACACAAAAGAAAACAAGTACAAACTGTCAAATTGCAAACTGTCGAGAGATGGGGAAAATTGTTGAGACACAGAGAAAAAAGAAAGAGAGAGAGAGAGCTAGAGAGAGAGAGAGAGAGAGAGAGAGAGAGAGAGCGAGAAAGAGAGAGAGAGAGAGTGAGTGAGAGAGAGAGAGAGACTAGAGAGAGAGAGAGAGAGAGAGAGAGAGAGAGAGAGCGAGAGAGAGAGAGAGCTAGAGAGAGAGAGAGAGAGAGAGAGAGAGAGAGAGAGAGAGCTAGAGAGAGAGAGGGAGAGAGAGACAGAGAGAGCTAGAGACAAAGAGAGGGACAGCGAGAGAGAGAGAAAGAGAGAGAGAGAGAAAGAGAGAGAGAGCCGAAATAGAGAAAGAAAAAAGTCACTCAAAAGTCAGGGGATTCATCGTCTGAATCCTGTCTTGGGTATACCGAATACCATTGCATTTGGTTTTGGTAAAGCACCGTCTCGTCCTGATCCTCTCCGTAGTCAGCGGCCATTTCGACGTCGGATTCACGGTCAGTTGCGTATCCAGAGTCGTCCGTAGGATCACAGACAGACTCCCATTCGTCGGTACTGTAAGATTCAGAATCCGAGTCGTATTGTGGGGATGGTTGTCCTTCCGGGTAGCCGAGGTCAGCGACAAGTTTCAGCCAAGCCTCGTAGTCGAAGATATCGTCGTTGTAGTAGGTCATGTTGATGTATGAAAAAACCGGTGCAAAATGCTCCATCTTATACTGCTCTAGCGGTGCGGGGGCGTGGTTTATTATTAAAAAATAGTGCGTCAAATTGAGAGAGCCCAATGAAGCTCGATTTTTTTGAGGCTATATAAGCCAGAATTTTCCTCATTTTATCATTCAACCAAAGCTACACAACAAACGACGATGTCTTCAATTACTCCTTTCCTCGCTCCGACCGACGGTACCGTACGCCCGATGACCCAGAAGCAGTTTGTCTGCTCTATTGGACCCCGCGATCATCAAAATCCCATGCTGAAAATCTCCCTCTGCAAGCCCTGTCTTCGCACTACCACCAGCCTTGGCAAGGAGACGAGTTGCATCTTCAAGGTGATGATATGCGAAGCGTGCCAAGTCAACAACATTGCCCAACGATTCCCAGGAAACGGCTCAACTACACAGCCAACTGCGCACTAATGGAAATCCTCTTTTTTCTTTATATCCTGTTAACTAAATGTCTGAATAAACAAGTTTATTATTTGATCTGAGCGCCAATCAAATCACAGAAAAAAACACATTTTACATGATGGTATAGTGAGAGAGCCAGTGAATCAGACGTACAGACATACATAAGGAGGGAAGGGAGACACAGCGAGAGGGACACAGCTAGAGAGAGAGTGAGTGAGAGGGAGCGAAAGAGAGAGAAAGAGAGAGAGAGAGAAATAGCTAGAGAGAGAGAGACAAAGAGAGGGACAGACCGAAGGGAAACACACAGTCTCACAGAATGACATACACACAGGCCGACAGAAGGAGGGGAGGGAGACTCACATCTAGGCACGCCATTTTGGAAGAATCGGGAAGCTCGGCGTGTAGCTGTGCGGATCATCTAAAAAAACTGCTTGGTTTGCATATCACCACTACATATATTTTATCTAAAATTCATCTTTCAAAACCTACTCATCCACTCAGAACGTAACAAAATTTCCAACGACCATCGAGTCTCCACCGGTGACATTAGACTTATAATCACGTCTATAAAAAATATTTAAGATGGATTCTATACAGTTATTACTTTTAGTCTCTTGGTCCATGCCGTCAATGTCCTCGTCTTCATTTGGCGGAAAAGTTCCTTCTTCCATGAAAATCCGGAACAGACTGTCATTGCTAAAAAATGAAAAAAATCTATGCGAAAAAAACGTATTTCAAACCTGTCCGGTGCCTCGAAGAGCACATCTCCGTTCAGCGTTGTATAAATTGAGGCGCCGAGGCTCCATGCATCTATCTGGCGTCCATCATACGGCAATCCATTGTACTGCTCAGGAGCCATAAAAGGTACGGTCCCGCACCATTCGTGTAGAATTGTGCCCGGGGGCGACCAGGTAGCGAAGCCGGTGTCGCAAATTTTTGCGACGCCTAGACATGCTTTAGTACACGTAGAATGAATGGCATTACCTGTTTCAGGCTCTATCAGGATATTTTCGGGCTTGATGTCCCGGTGGACCACGTCGAGACGGTGCATTTCCAGCACCCCCAATGTGGCCTGTCTATATAGATGGACAAGCTCGTCGATCCCTAGGCCTCCGACGCCGACTAAACAAAAGAATCAGGAAGGCTCTAGAAAAAATAGTAAAAAAAATGTCTTTAGTATTTTTTTTATAAAAAAATAACATAGGTTTCTTTGATCCCTCCAGCCTCGCCCCTCTCTGCTCATTTTGGTGGTATCTACATTTCCCGGTTGGATCAGTGCCAAATATATAGATGATCCCTAGCCTACTGGGTCTTCTTTATACCTTTAGTAGCTTACCTTGGAACAAGCCCAAGTCGACGCCGGGGAACAGGTCCATCGATAATATGTACCGTCCCTGATCTCTCATGTGGATGCCATCTATACACATAGAAAATAAGCATTTTAGAACGATAGACTAACCCCTGATGACGACCACGTGTTCGCACTGGCCCCTCAGGTGATCGCAAATGCGGATCTAGAAAATCCAATTTTAGAGTTATGTCCTCATAAAAAACCTCCGTCCTGACCCGCTTCACCTCCTTGGCCCGTATTTCAGGGTCGCGGGAGAGAACCATAAGCTTAATGGCCAGCGCAGGTAGTGGAGCTTCCCGCTCCCATCTATATACCGTGCCCTGTCCACCTATGACAAATCAATATCAACTATTCATAAAAAAACAAAAACTACCTCCGGCGACGCGGGTGAACTCGCCCGTGTCCCCCTCTCCTAGCACCCTTTTTTCGAAGACTTTGTGCGGGAATCGCAGAAAGTCTCCCATAAGCAGATTCGCCATAGTATTTTTTTTCGCTAGAAATAATTGAATGCGTGAAGTAAAGGGTAAAAAAAAAAGACATGTGAAGGCGTTTAAACTTGAACCAAAATCTGAAGAGCATCGTGATGCTAGCAATCCGAAATGAAGATCCGGGCCATCCGCGAGCTTATAAATCCCAGGTCAGGTCGAAGAACAGCCGTCTGTTCACTGATATCCTTTCATTGTATCCAGGCGTTATGCAGAACCTTGATGAATTGATGTCTATATGTGACATTTCCCCAGCTGTAAATAATCTGTCCGTTCACTCATCTTTAGGCTCAACAGCCGGATCCTTACCATCCACACACCTCCGGGTGGGGTGTCGTGAGGTGGGGGGAGAGGGGCAACAGGGCAACTGTTGGCGGCCATCCCTTTGTTTGCTATCCCCTAAACACCCACTATGCAAATAAAAGAAAACACCTAAAAAATCTTCTTGTAAAATCTTTGGCAGTCTGGGTCCGATATGAGTAGCAACAAATGTTTATTAAAGGATATCGTGGAAGTCGATTATGGCGGCTTGTAAAACTTCTATGCTCGTTCCGCTCAAGAATATCTTCAAAGCCGGGATTAGCGTGTTCCTGAAACGTCTTATTTTCATGATACTCTGTATATCGTATCGAAATATCCTGTGAAAAAAACGACATACCAGAAATGCTCTTCTTCATTTTTGCGACGGGACCTATACATGGCAAATTCTGACTTTCCTGAGTTCGATCATAGATGTCTCACACCCTTGCTCAGTATGCCTGAAATTAAAAAAATGAATATAAACGGACTGTATGGACTGCCCGCGGCACTTAACCAAATAAAAAACTTGAACATACCGTTTGGCCATTTCATTGTAAACCTTTGTAATAACAATATTTTTTTCCAATTTCATACTGAGGTCTCCTCTTGGACCAGAACCGGTATCCCGGGGGCCTGGCCCTCAATCCGACCCTTCAAAACTTTTTTTTTGGTCCCTCAGCTCAGACTCGTCTGTCATCTCTCAGACGCGTCTGTCATCTCTCAGACTCACTCGTCGGTCATCCTCTGACCTCAAACTCGTTGTGCAATCATTATGCAATCAACAGCCGTTCACTAATGGGGGCCAACGAAGGAGAATCGGTGACAGGGGATTTATCACCTGGGGCTTTGAGGAAGGGTACCTGGAACAGCTGATCTACCCTGGGACCATGGGGAAAGGGTGCCTGGAACAGCTGATCTACCCTGGGACCATGGTCCCAGTCCCAAAAAAACAACTGTTGTGGGGGGGGTCTTCTGCATGTTGTCAGGGGCCCTAGGGTGGGGGTCTTTGGCATGCACCGGCTGGTTCTAGGGGTGGGGGGTCTGTCGCACTATATACTACTTACGTTACCATGCCAGAATGCTTAAATATGCTGGGTATGAAGATTTAACACAAGTTGATTTTTTCGATTTTTGAGTACGCAACTGTACTATTGACGCTGGTTACGACCGAAAATTGTGCGTTCTTGAACGGGTGGTGGAAAAATTCTGATTTTTGGCCTATAAACAGTTGACATTTGTAGAAAAATAATAGCAAAGTCTTAGAATTTTTGAAGGTTTAGTTCTTTTTTTACAGGCAAAACAAATTTCCCTATTTTGCTTATTTTTACTTTTTAATTCGCAACTCTCTTCAAATACGCTGCCCATGGCTGATTTTTTGCAGCTGGTGTCTCCAAGTGATAATCTTTAGCGCGACACCAAATTTTACCTGATTCTATGGTATTTTAATATTGCTTGCTAAAACGTGCCCCATAGGGATACTGTAGTTTTCGTTTTCCGCGTTTTTCTTTTTATTGCAAGCTGCGATTTTGCGTAAAATTTTATCATTGGTAAACACCAGTAAGCGTCACCTATTGGCCAAAGATCGTGGAGTGCTAGCCATACACCTTCTTAAAATATGCAAAAAACTTATTTTTGAATTTAGCCACGGAAATTTCTAAATCTTTTGATGCAACGGACTAAAAACTACTATTATTTGTTTTCCTGAAAGATCGAAACGTTTCTATGGTGAAAAGAACGAGAAAACGGCGATTTTCTGTTTTCTACCGTAACCCGCCTGGAGCGCGTTTTAGCATGCCAAGACAAAATTCCATAAAATGCCGATTTTTCTATTCTAGAATGTTCTCTGGGTGATTATGAGAACGCAGGCAAAAAATGACTTACTTTCTGTGGTAAATGACAAAGTTATGAGGGAAAGAGAAAAACCCTCCTCGGGGCCCGATTCTGGACCCGAGGCCCCGGGCCGAAAATCGAATTTTTGAAAATGAAAAAGTCACCGGACTTTCGTGGATATAATTAAAGCACGCATCGAATTGTGTATGAGAGCAGAATTCTGGTATGATCTGGCTGAAGCTAATGGTTAATTTTGATTTAAAACCCGAAAATAACGTTTTTGAAAAGCCGACTTTGGGGTGCTCTTCTAAATTCGTTTGCCATGAAAAGGTTTTGTATTTGCATGGGTTTTAGTTGACTATCCAAGCTTGATCTATGCCAGAAAAGTCGGGGCTACTCACGCCTCGAGAATTTTTTTACGTCGCCTCGAATTCGGGTCTATTTGGGCTCTTCATGAATTTCTTTTGAAAGATCGGATGGCCCAACAAATTTGTAAATATAATTTTAGAACGCGCCCATTAAGTAGTATTAAATAAAATTATGGCAATAATTCTAGCCGCGCAATTGAATTTTATAGACTGGCACGAAGGTCTGCGAAATAGCACGAACCAACCGTTTTGGCGGCGCTAAAAGGCAACCTTCCAAAGGGGTACGGTAGCTAGAAATTGTGTACATGATAGATGGAGCCCAGTCCTACACAACCAAGCAAAGAAAACACCTAGGTTCTATTCGGAACTTTAGAAATATTTTTCCAAAGTTCAGTTTCGTGACCTCGAAAGTATCCATGACCAGGGGGTCGTCGAAAAACTCAAAAATCCGCGGTTCTGAAAAATTTTTTTGATATTTTTGTGGGATTGTATCGAGCCCATAGACATGCTAAAACAACTTATTTTGAGGTTTCCACCATAGGTTTTTGTAATATTTGAAATTTACGAAATTTCTCGATATTAAATTTGAGCACGCTATAACTTGCCAACCAGACCTTCGAAAATTCCAAAATTTCGGATGTGCGTAGGGGCAGTCCTTAGATACCCACACTATAAAAACTGGAAGCATTCGACCACCAGCAATCCCAAAAAATGCAATCGAAGTTTTGCCGGAACGCACATTTTTCGGGTGTCATTTGTATTGATACGTCGCCAAAAATCGAAAAAAATCAACTTGTGTTAAATCTTCATACCCAGCATATTTAAGCATTCTGGCATGGTAACGTACCTTTGATTCTCTACCGTTCGCGAGATAATATGGCGCAAAGTTGGCTTTTTTTTTTTGACCCACCCTGTAGTTTACGGCCTTGCGGAAGACGAGCAACCAGCGACATGTTGACACTTCTGGGGCCATTTCGGGGAGGAGGAGGAGGTCCTTGGGGAGGATGGGTGATAGACAGGCAGTCAAGATATTGAAATATAGGGGGGGGGGGCAAAGGGTAGTATAACGGAATGGGATTGAGAGCAGGCTAGCAGAGATTATTGAGGAGTCGAGGGCAGGCTAGCAGAGATCATTTATCAGCGAGGGCGGGCTAGCAGAGATCATTTAGGCTTCTAAATCAACCATAAAAGGTTAATAAAAGCAATCAAAAACTACGATCTCCAAAAAAAAATTCAAATTTCCAGCACCTCCTCCACCCGATCGAACGGGAAGAACTGCAGCAGATTTCCGATCATCAGCGCCCAGAAAATCTATTGAAAATCAGAAAAAAATAGAAACCAATCGTAAAAAGGTGTAGCCCGTAAAAAGTTGGTTGTGTTGGGCCGCGCCTGGGTCCGGAGCGAATCCAGAAAGGCATGAATTGATGCGGACAGGAAATGGACTACTTGGTGGAAGGGGTACGGGGTCGGAAAAAGTTTTCTAGAGAACTTGGGTAGGACAGGCCAGCAGGGGCAATTTAGGAATTGGGGCCCGCTAGCACAGATCATTGAGGAAGAGTGGGAAGACTAGCAGAGATCATTTGGGAAGTGAGGGTAGGCTAGCCGAGATCATCGGAGAAAGCAGAAATTCTGTAATTTTTGCACTAAGAATCCACGAAAATCCTGACTTGCAGGTCCATTTAAGTATTTATCCCATTCAAATATGGTGCGATTTTTTTCAATTCAGGATTGCAAAAATTCTGGATTTCTCGGTTTTTTTTATTAGCTTCACTATCTATAGAAACCGAAAAATTCGATAATTTACTAAATTGGTCCTTTTTAAATTCGGTATTTTTCAGCTTCTGCCATAAATTTTGCAGACATTTTTTTAACAAAAAAATTCAAAGGCTCTGGCATTTTGAAAATCCAAAAATCAAAAACCTCAGCGAGGGGTCTCGAAGCGATCTGTTCAGAATTGGCGCTCTGCCAATTCCCCATACCGTCCCGACCCCTTTAAAATCCCCTGAATCCCCCCGTCCGACAAACCTTCATCAAATTGACCACGGCCATCGTCTGGGTGATTAGATTATTGGGATTTAGAGGATGGATTCCAGGCGTAACTTGGAGCCAGGCGGAATAGAGGGATTCGAGTGGACTGGAGGACCATTAGGCAAATTGCAAAAGGGTAGTCAGGTGGAAGCTATTGTTTGCTTTCCCTTGTGAATTAGTTCCGCCGGAAAACTCTTTACGTTAGGGGCGGAATGGTGCGGAAAATTCCTGGTTTTTGTTGTTTGGATCGGCGAGAGAAAGAGAGACAGAGAGAGACAGACAGAGCGAGAGAGATACAGAGCGTACGAGGAGAGGGAGAGAGAGAAAGCGAGACAGCGAGAGATAGAGAGAGCGAGAGAGAGAGAGAGAGAGAGAGAGAGAGGGAGACAGAGAGAGAGAGAGCAAAGGCGTGAGAGAGAAATATCGAGACCCGAGATAGAGAGCGACAAAGAGAGCGAGAGAGAGTGAGCGAGAGAGAATGAAAGAAAGAGAGAGCGAGAGAGAAGGAGAGAAAACGAGGAAGAGCAGAAAGCGGGAGAGACTTATAGAGCGACAGTGAGAGCGAGAGAGAAATGGGACTTGGATGCGACTATTTTTGCGATTAATACGCTAGCATCTGCACTTTAAAAGAACCGAGAAGTCACAATTTAACTAAATAATGTTAAATAACTTTTTCCGCAAAAAGCAAAAATTTCGCCACCTTGGGGTTCGAACCCGAATCCTCCGGGTGACAGGCTAGAGCTTTACCAATCCGCTACCTAAGGTAAAGCGTGAAAAACCCTGGCCTTTTTAAATTTTCTCATTAGGAGATTTCAGGAAATAGGTTTAAAGGGACGAGCAAGCCAATTGTAGTGAAGAGGTGGAAAGGAGCGGAATATAGGAAGAAATCGGCCCATCGCCCTGGCGGCACCCCCATAAACCCTCGAAATGGCCAAGACAGGAGGCGCTTTTCGATTGGAATAGACGGGGTTTGAAATGGTGCTTCTGTTCTGGCACTCCCTAGAAAAAGACGAGAAGCAGGGCAAGCTAGCAGAGATTTTTTGAGGCAGGGCACAACTGCGCTTGTCTTCAGTGTATCAAAATTTAAAAAACATCATTTTTAGCATTTTAAGAGGTCAACTAGCGGTGATTCTTTGCGGAAAAAGTTCCCATTAATGCGCCAACCTTCTCTAGCTCCATCTCCATATTTGATGCTCATTTTTCCGGGAGCAAGAGCTCACCGCGCACGAAAATAATCCTCTAAAAATGACACCCGCAAAATCGGGGGGCTATTAGTGGCGTCGGCACCGGAAATGGGGAGCCCTCGCCACGTCCATTTTCACGAAATATTACCCGGCTATGAAACGTGTCATTTTGCTAGCAATTTGCATCGGATCTATTGCTGTTGTGCGAGCTGATGATGAGGCGAAAGGAGAAGAAGAATTGGAGATACGAGAACCAGCTGAAGAGGGGGAGAATCATGAAGAGGTGGGCTAGCAGAGATTAGGAAGCGAGGGCAGGCTAGCAGAGATCTTTGAAGAAGCCAGGGCAATCTAGCAGGGATCATTGAAGAAGCTGAGGCAGACTAGCAGAGATCATTGAGGATGCGAGGACAGGCTAGCAGAGATTATTGAGGAAGTGGAGGGCAGGCTAGCAGAGATCATTGAGGAATCGAGGGCAGGCTAGCAGAGATCATTGAGGAAGCGGGGAGGCTGAGAAATTTGAATAATCATCACAATTTCAAGATAGCTCTTCAAGGCAGCGGAACAGAATGCTTCCTGAAGGATCTCTGCTAGCCTCAATATTTTAGCTAGAACTGTCCGAAGATGATTTCCGGAAAATCGAAGGGCTGCTGGGACAGCTGGACGACTATTTGGAGACGACCAACAAGAAGATGGTCGTCGAGGAAATTAAGGGCTTTATGGGCATGGGATTCATGGCTTCGGTAAGTTAGAGAGAGAGAGAGAGAGAGAGCGAGAGAGAGAGAGAGAAATGGACAAAGAGCCTCAATATTCCTTTTTCAGGTCTTTGAGCATGTGACAAAGATCGTTCTTCCTTATGTGCCGAACATTGGAGCGTTATTCAGCGGATTTGTAAGTTGAAGCTAGCGAAAGAGAGAGAGAGAGAGAGACAGCGTGTGAGTGCGTAAATGATAGATATTTCTAGGAAGCATCCCTCGAAGAAAACAAATCCCCCGAAGAAGTATTCGACAAGATGAGCGCCATCCGCGATGCTCTACAAAAAGCCCTCCACAGCATGCGAAGCGACCTGCACCCACACGACAAAAAAGAGCTATAGATTCTGTTAAAACGCTATTTTCGTTGCAATTTTTAGCTTTATAAATTGCGCTAAACATCGTGCTCAAAATCACCTCCTCCTCTCCAGCGACGTCGCGGAGATCGGGCAGTTCGGTGCAAATACTTGGAGATCGAGAGACAGAGCGGGAAGATCTGAAAAAGGATAAAAAATCGTTAAAATCGATCCAAAATTCTGAATAGAATCCACTTCCTCAATGATCTCTGCTAGCGTGCACCTATCGCCATATTCCATAAACCAGACCTGTTCGACCTTCGCGAGTACAACGACGGCGACAGGGCGATCGATTCATATTGTGTGGTACGTAGCATCGCTACAGTAGGTTCTACAGTATCATCCATAGTACAGGTTAGGAAAAATAGATGAAGAAGGACGGGAATGGAGTATGATAGGGTAGTGAGTAAAATCCGACTCCAGAGGCTGGCTGACAGGTTCCTCTGCAGCCGGAAACGGGCCATTCGGGGGGGTCGGGTATGACTCGGTAATGGGTACCAAGATTTTGGGGAGAGAGAGAGAGTGAGAGCGCGAGAGATAGAGAGAGAGAGTGAGAGAGAGAGAGATAGATAGAAAGAAGGCGAGAGAAAGCTAGAGAAAGCGAGAAGCGGGAGAAAGAGCGAGAAGCTAGCAAAACAGAGGGAGAGAGAGAAAGCAAGAGCAAATACTAGAGCGACAAAGAGCCAACCTCTTTTAAAGGGACAGTAACACAAAAATTTTTAGGGAAAACTAGCAGACAACGCTGAGCAATCCTCCCCAACTTCAGAATTGTTTGTGCTGACCGAAAGTCCAAGATTTGGAATGGATGCTGTCTATTAGATTAGGTGAGGGAGGGCAGGGCAGCTCTAGTAGTTGGGTCCACCTTTTAGGATTGCCCTCCCGTACTAAATCCCATTTCCCCCCATTCCACTAGGTGGAACACCCTCCAATTCGGCAACGATACACGAGACAACAACGTACGATGGGGCAGGTAGCAGGGATTATTGAGGAAATGTATGAGGTGGGATTCTTAACGAGGCTAAAATTGCCCTGGCCTTGCGGGGCCTTGAAACCAGGAGGGGCTAGCTAGCAGAGATTACTTGGGAAATGGGCTTGAGACTCGACTTAGGTTTGGCTTATGCTTGGCCTAGGCTTAGGCTAAGCTTACGCTTAGGTTTGGACTTGGTTTAGACTTAGGCTTGGCTTTGATTGAAGCTTGGCTTAGGTTTAGGCTTGGCTTGGCTTAGGCTTAGGATTAGGATTAGGATTAGGCTTAGATTCAGGCTTAGGCTTAGCGTTAGGCCATATCCCTATCTTAAACTAAAAACAACTAGCAGAGATTCCTGAGGAACGAAATTCAGGCCAGGTACCCTGCCTTCACAGTTCCTTTAAAGTTATACGCCCGGGTAAGTATGACCGGAAAGGCGCGCGCCGTTTAGTCTGCGAACTTCGTTGCCAAACCCCCGGGCCGCAATTTGGTTGTGTGTGGCAAAACGCGCGCAAGACTGCCCCCCACCACCCACCCCTAATAAATTCGGTTGGGTAAACATCCGGTGTGCCCCCTGGAGGGGAGAATGAACTCGGCTGGATTTCAAACGGGCTGAAATCTTGGTGGGACCTGAGTGCAAATGATCTCCGCTAGTTTGTCCTGGGGATGACTTGCAGAGATCATTGCGGAGGCGAGGGCAGGCTAGCAGAGATCATTGAGGAAGCGAGGGCAGGCTAGCAGAGATCATTGAGGAAGCGAGGGCAGGCTAGCAGAGATCATTGAGGAAGCGAGGGCAGGCTAGCAGAGATCATTGAGGAAGCGAGGGCAGGCTAGCAGAGATCATTGGGGCAGGGGAGGGCAGGCTAGCAGAGATCATTGAGGAAGCGAGTGCAGGCTAGCAGAGATCATTGAGGAAGCGAGGGCAGGCTAGCAGAGATCATTGAGGAAGCGAGGGCAGGCTAGCAGAGATCATTGAGGAAGCGAGGGCAGGCTAGCAGAGATCATTGAGGAAGCGAGGGCAGGCTAGCAGAGATCATTGGGGCAGGGGAGGGCAGGCTAGCAGAGATCATTGAGGAAGCGAGTGCAGGCTAGCAGAGATCATTGAGGAAGCGAGGGTAGGCTAGCAGAGATCATTGAGGAAGCGAGGGCAGGCTAGCAGAGATCATTGGGGCAGGGGAGGGCAGGCTAGCAGAGATCATTGAGGAAGCGAGTGCAGGCTAGCAGAGATCATTGAGGAAGCGAGTGCAGGCTAGCAGAGATCATTGAGGAAGCGAGGGCAGGCTAGCAGAGATCATTGAGGAAGCGAGGGCAGGCTAGCAGAGATCATTGAGGAAGCGAGTGCAGGCTAGCAGAGATCATTGGGGCAGGGGAGGGCAGGCTAGCAGAGATCATTGAGGAAGCGAGTGCAGGCTAGCAGAGATCATTGGGGCAGGGGAGGGCAGGCTAGCAGAGATCATTGAGGAAGCGAGTGCAGGCTAGCAGAGATCAATGCGGAAGTCGGGGAAAATTGGCAGAGGTTGCTTAGGATAATTTTAACTTTTCTTGATTTTTCACGTTTTTCAATTTTATGCAAATTAGGACCTTCCGGACCCATCCATCGATTTTTACGTGTTTATCTTTAGCCGGAAAGGGCAGAGACTCAGATGAAGCCGCCATCCAGATTCGATAAGAGAATTTGGCAGCCCGAAGAATTTCGACCAAAATGACGGGCAAAGCGCTGTTTTTTCTGGCTTTAATCGGTAGGAAAATAACTGAAATTCTTTCAAACTAATTTTCCAGGCCTTTCAAGCCAACACGAACTGCTTGATGTTGTCGGGCAGACGGTAGGTGCTCTAAAAAACTGAAATCGTTCATACCTATTTTTTTTGTTTAGTTTACCGGCTGCTCGCTTTGCCAATTCAGTCAACAATCGGTGGGCAAGGATTTCAAAAATACGGTACGTTCAAAATGTTTGTAAACTTAAGAATCAATTTAACGTATTTTAATATTTTTGAAATTCTAAAAAATAGGACCTTTGGAAATTATTTTTAGTTGAGTTTACAAGGAATACACTTAAAAGCTAGCTGCTTCCATTTTTAAATGGACCAGCAAGGCAAAATCCACGGCTCTGTGGTGATGGAAAGCCTCGTGATTCCTGCTCAGCTTTTAGAAAAATCTTGTTTTATTTTAAAGAGACCAGGCGCTCAAAATTTGGCATTTAGCGGTTTAAAGGGATGGACAAGGCAAAATCTCTAACAAGGTCGGGTTAGCGTCGGCTCAAAAAAATTTGTTCCAGACCCTTTCCAAACAGTTTTTTTGCAGCTTCACTCCAAGATTCAAACCGCCTGCCAACAGCTCCACGCCCAAGGGCGGCCGGAATTTTGTGGAATTGTGAGTTTAATTTAATCGAAATTTGCGAAGTCCGAAATTAATTTGAATTTTAGGTGGCCGAGAAGGCGGCTGGTCGGATGGCGAAGTATTTGACGACCAAGGTGGGTAAAAGTGGTTGGATCCCGCTCTCTCTCTCTCTCTCTCTCTCTCTCTCTCTCTCTCTCTCTCTCTCTCTCTTTCTCTCTCTTTCTCTCTTTCGCTCTCTCATTCATTCCCAAAAACTCTTTCGCTACCCCATTTTCAGGCCTCCGAATTCGGCGACTGCTCCTCGATTTGCAGCACGCCGAGGCCGATTCCCGCTTCTGGACTGTGTACCTATACATCTGAGGTTGCGCGAGAAATGGTGGGTACTTTAATTTATAAAATTAGCATAATCTTAGGAAAAGCTCTACGATGACCTCCGTGAATCTTTGACAACGCTGTGCTCCGGGCGTCCCGACGAGAAGATGTGCAAGGCGGAGGTGCAGGCGAGGGTGAGCCGGGTCCTTATTTTTGCGCTGACTTTCTTAGATTAGCCCGCTTTCTGCTAAATTTTTTTTGTTAGATGCAGAAAGTTAAAAGCCATAGACTTACAAATTTTTAGATTGAAGTCATATAAAAGTAGAAAGTTATGCCCCAAAAAACCAAAAAAATTGAAGCAGTATTTTTGCCATAGATTTTTTAGATTAAAACTTTTTGGGCTGAAATTTTTTCTTCTGATGATTTCTATAATGCTCTCGTTATTCGGAAAAATTCAAACAAAATTGACTTAAAATAAAAAAGATATGAACTTCGAAAATTCGCTTTCCCCCGATATGTTGATTTGGCTTGTCACGGCCTTTAAAATTGTCATAAAATTTTTATTAACCTATTTTTAGCTCTCCCACGGCCAACTCTTGTTCAAATCTGTCCTAAAAACGCTAGCATTCCGCGTGGATCCAAAGGACGGTTGCGGAATTGTCGGCGCAGGTCCACATATTCGAGATAGTCCATTCCCGCCAGAGTGTGCTCTCTGTGGTACGGTAGGTGGTTTTAAAAAGTGCGGAAATTTCGTTTTTACAGCTTACGGAATTCCTGACGCAGTCGTTATTTACGGAAGGGGTAAGTAGGCTGGTTTTTGGCAGGGAAAAACTGGCTCTCTCCGTCTCTCCCTCTCTCCCTCTCTCTCTCTGGCTCTCTCTCTTTCTCGCTCTCTCTCTCGCTACAGATAATTTTCTCAGATCTTCAACGCGTTACTGGACGTGGTGATGAAGGTGTGCAAGCTGATCGCGCCGCTGGTGGGGATACAGTTGCCGGTAAGTCATCGATTAAGCTAGCTTGGGCTTAGACTTGAGCAGAGCTTGGGCGTAGCGTCCAAGTCTTCTTTTAGTGCGACGACAAAGATGAGATGGGCCCGCTCCTCCAGTTCGTCCTGAACGGCTTCGTGGTGCCGATGCTGTACCCGGCCAGCGACGGCATCTCGCAGCTTTGTAATGTGAGTTTTTTTAAGGAGGACAGGCTGGCAAAGGTACTTAGGGATCCAGATTACTATATTTTTTTCATTATAGTGCTTCCAACAGCAGACGTGCCCTTCGCAGGTCCCCGACAGCAAGTGTCCATTTTAAGAGTTGAATAAATTCGTCTGTCTTGCTGTCGTCTCTCCGTCTCTCTTTCTCTCTCGCTCTCTCTCTTGCTCTCTCTCGCTCTCTCTGTCTTTCTATGTCTCTCTCTATCCTTCTCTTCCTCTCCCTCACGCTCTCTCTCTCCCGCTCTCTTCAGCTCTCTCACTCACTCGCTGTCTTTCTCTCTCTCTCTCTCTCTCTCTCTCTCTCTCTCTATTTCTCTCTCTATCTCGCTCTCGCTCTCTCCCACGCCCTCTCTCTCGCCAAATAGCAGAGATTTTGGAGGACTTTAAAATCATTTATTTCTAAACAAAATGTACTTTATTCGCCTACTGTCCGTGGAAATTCTAGCAATTTGTGACGGCACAGCTTTCCGGAGGCCGTCCTTGGTAGCTCGCCAACAATCGAGACCCCAGCCAGGTGCTTGTAGGAAACGAAGTTTTCTGGAATCGCCAGCTTAGGCTTAGGCTTAGCCTTCGGCTTAGGCTTAAGCCTAAGCATAGGTTTAGGCTTAAGCTTAGGCTTAGGTTAGGCCTGGTTTGGGCTTAGGTTTAGGCTTAACTTCGCAACCCTCACCTTCCACAAATCTGTTGACGGCTTCCGGATCACACTCGGGTCCCACCACGAAAGCATAGGGGCGCTGGCCAATCGATTGGGGTACGGTAGCCGCCGTGGTGCATCCAGATTTTCTTAGCCCTTCCTCAACTTCCACACCTATCACGGCCACGTCCTCAACACCAAAAATATTGCTTTTTATGGCCTCCTCGAGCTCGTAGGGGGACACCTGGAAATATGGGAATTAAAATGGAAAATTGCACCAGAAAATTGGATGTTTTGGAAAGTAGCGGAAAATAGAAACTACGGTAATCCAAAAAGACTTTACCTGCCAGCCTCGCACTTTGATCATCTCCTTTGTGCGGCCTACAATGGAGACGAAACCATCGGCGTCGACACGAGCAAGGTCACCGCTCGGAAACCAGCCGTCCGGGCTTTAAAGGAAGGGGATAAGGCTAGATACAGGCATGCTAGCAGAGATCATTGAGGAAGAGAGGGCAGGCTAGCAGAGATCGTTGAGGAAGTGGGGGCAGGCTAGTAGAGATCATTGAGGAGGCGAGGGCAGGCTAGCAGAGATCATTAAGGAGGTGACGGAATGCTAGCAGAGGATTGAGGAAGCGAGGGTAGGCTAGCAGAGGCCATTGAGGAAGAGAGGGCAGTCTAGCAAAGATCATTCAGAAATTTTCACCTCAAGAAATCCAGCTTTTCCCCATTACGGTAGCCAGCTAAAAGGCATGGCGTACGGAGGTATAGCTCGCCCGGAATGTCGACATTTACCGTGTTTCCGGATGGGTCGAGGATCTAAGAGTTGGATTTGAAGGAATTAAGTATAAAGTTATATGCTATAATTAAGCCCTACCTTGTATTCCACCCCTGGCAGGGGTAGTCCCACGGAATCGAGCCTATCGTTGTCGGGTGGGGTCATGAAAATTAGTAGTCCAGCCTCCGTCATGCCGTATACTGTAATGTCAGCTTTCTGGGTAAGATTTCTTAGGCATAGGTTTAGGCATAGGCTCAGACTCAGGCTTAGGCTTAAGCATCGGCTTAGACTTGGGCTTGGGCTTAGGTTTAGGCATCGCTTAGGCTTGGACTCAGGTTTAGGCTTGGCGTAGGTCTAGGCTTAGGTTTAGGCTTACGTTAGGCTTCGCCAAGGCTTAGGTTAGGCCTAGGTCTAGGCTTGGCGCAGGCTTAGGCTTAGGTTTAAGCCTAAGTTTGGGCTGAAGCTTC
Source organism: Mesorhabditis spiculigera (assembly GCA_958295435.1). Taxonomy (NCBI): domain Eukaryota; kingdom Metazoa; phylum Nematoda; class Chromadorea; order Rhabditida; family Rhabditidae; genus Mesorhabditis; species Mesorhabditis spiculigera. The sequence goes on along the minus strand of CATQJA010001078.1, from coordinate 154,813 downwards.
GAATTCTTAAAATTGCCCCCAAACTACCGCACACTGCACGATCTGAACGGGCTGGCTGAAGGCGTCGCGCGTTTTTGCGATCAAATCGGGAGCAACTCGAGCAGCCCCTACCTAAAATCGATTATTTAAAGCTACTTAATGCATTTAATAAAGATAAAAACTAAAAAATCTGGAAAAATCTACATAAATCATCCGCAGGGATTCGAGGTCGAATTCTTTGAGAAGTGGCGATGTGGCGAGGAAGGAGAGGACCGGGGGTACGACGTTGATGACGGTAACCTGAAATTAAACAGAGAAAGTGAGAGAGAGAGAGAGAGAGAGAGGGCGAGAGAGAAAGAGAGAAGAAAACTACCTTATAAGCCTCAATTGTCGCTAGAAATTGTTGAGGATCAAAGCGGTCGTTAAGGACTACGGTGGCCCCCTGGAGGAGCATCGTATAGAGTGTCAACAGGCCACCAGCGTGGAAGAAGGGCAGAACACCGTGGACGACGTCATCTACGCCGACTAGGGGCCAGCGGGAGGACTCGTTGGAGGTGGCTCTGAAGGTTTAGGCTTAGGTTTATGCTTAGGCTAGGCTTAGGCTTTGCTTGGGCTTGGCTTAGGTTTTGCTTAGGCTAGGCTTGGGTAGGGATCGTTTGCGTGGGCTTGGGTTTAGGCTTAGCTACACTTAGGCTTATGCTTGGCTTGGGTTTCGCTTAGGCTTAGGCTTTGGGCTTAGACTCAGGCTTGTCTGGGGCTTAGGCCCAGGTTTACTCATAGGCTTACCTAATCTGCTCAACCAGCCCATTCAGCGACCTGTTGCTCAGCTCCACCGCCTTTGGAGGTCCGGAAGTGCCAGACGAGAAAAATATTTGGGCCTAGGTTCAAGTGTCAAAAGCTAGGAAACAATTTACGGCTTCCCCGGCCGATCCCGGCTTCCGAGCTTCGGAATTTTCCACTTCCGCTTCACAGACGGCTTCTAGCATCAGGTCTTCTAGGTTAATGATGTCCTGAAAAAAACCTTAGAGAACTGGAATCGGTCGGTAAAGTGCCTCTGCTAGCCTGCCCTCGTTTCCACAATGATCTCTGCTAGCCTGTCCGGCTTTCCAGCTTATGAATCCCTTTAAAGCCCACCTTCTGTTCAAACACTTCTAAAATCATGCCCGTTTTTTCCTCATGCCTCTTCTCCACAACAATCCTCTGGACACCTGCCTGGTGGGCATATTTTTGGATTTCATCTGTAATTATTTGGATTTCCGTCTCTCTCTCCCTCTCTCTCTCTCTCTCTCTCGACTCACACGTCTTCAGCGCAGGATTCAACGGGCACACGGCGATACCCATCAAATTTGCAGCCAGCGTAAATACCAAATATTCCACCGAATTCCCCAGAAACGTCGCCCAGGTCTCGGCTGGAAATCATTTTCTAAAAACCGATCAGTACCTACCGTATCCAGATAATTTTTCCAGGTTTTGTCTGCATTTTTCCACCCAGGGCTCGAGGTCGGAAAATCGAAACTTGGTGCCGGATTCGGGGTCAATCTGGAAGCTTCTCTAATGATCTCTGCTAGGCTGCCCTCATCCACAATGATCCCTGCTCGCTTACCAGCGCCACGCGATCGCCATATTTTCTGATTCCTTCTAAGAATACGGTAGCAAAGATATCCGAATTCGCAGCATCGATTCTAGCCATGGTATGAGCCAAATTTTGGGGCCAAAAATGGGCCTTAAAATGGGCCCTGCCCCACGTCAAGGGCCCACAAATTAGCCGCCATTCAAATCGGGGTGTATGCCTTTTGTAAATGTCGATCTTGGGATCTCTCTGCCTCTTTCTCTCTTTCTCCCTCTCTTTCTCTCTCGCTCTCTCTCTCTCTCTCTCTCTCTCTCGCTCTTTCTCTGTCTCTCTCGCTCTCTCTCTCTCTTGCTCTCTGTCTCTCTCACTATCTCTCTGCCTCTCTGTCTCTCTCTCACTCTCTCGCTCTCGCTCTTTCTCTCTCTCTTTGCCTCTCTCATTGTACATAACAGAATTGTAATGTAAAATTTTTTTCCCAACTACCCGTTTTTGCAGAAAATGAATCACAGATTAGATCCTCATGAAAAATTATTGCAGCCTCGAAAATTTAGTATTTGCCCGGCTCGCCAAGGTTTGGGTACGGTGGAGGAGGGGCGGAGGCTGAGGCTAAAAACAAGAGTTTGATGAACTTTATTGATTTACCGCTAGGAGTCTGAGCCGGATATGTCGGGTAGACCGGTTGGTAGGCCGGTGGGACGGTTGGTTGTCTGAAATTAGGTACGTATTCGAATATTGTTTCTTTCTCGCGCTCGAGAGAGAGACGAGAGAGCCACGTTTGAGAGAGCTTGAGAGAGGGGCAAGAGAGAGAGAGAGAGAGAGAGAGAGAGAGAGAGAGAGAGAGAGAAGCCAGAGACACTGTAGAGAGAGACAAAGAGAGCGAGTGAGTTGGAGAGACAGACAGAGAGAGAGAGAGAGAGAGAGAGAGAGAGAGAGAGAGAGAGAGGCGAGAAAGCCAGAGACACTGCAGAGAAAGACAAAGAGAGCGAGTGAGATGGAGAGACAGAGAGAGAGAGAGAGAGAGAGAGAGGAGAGGGAGAGAGAGAGAGAGAGATAAAGCGAGACCGCGATTTTTGAAGGCTTACTGTTGATAATGTACGCCCGGCTGTGTAGCATAGACATAGCTGACCGGATAGCCGCCGGTCTGGGGTTGCACCTGAAAGAATTCGGAAAATCGGCATGATAATTCCGTATTTGCCGACGAGGAGTACGGTAGGTATCTTAATGCCACTTACCACCACATTGACGTTCATTCCGGGTTGCGGAAGTGGGGCTGGGGGCGGGGCTTGGCAACAGCTGGAAAGAGGGAATTTTTGCACAAGAGCTCTGCTAGCCTGCCCTCGCCTCCTCAATGATCTCTGCTAGCCTGCCCTCGTTTCCCCAGAAACCTCTGCTAGCCTGTCCTCGATTCCACGATGATCTCCCCTCCTTTCCTTCCTATCACTTCGCAAACCCTTCAAAACTCACGGATCCGGCCGCGCCATCCGCTTCATAACAATATAGTCAATATAAGTATGAACACTTCTTAATGCCGTCATCACCGCGGCCAGCCCGACCAGCGCGAAGATGATGGCCAGGATGGCGATGCGCCGGGCGTCTGAAGAAAATTAACTTGTTTGCCTCTGAAATAGAAAAATCTATAAAACCAACCTCCTTTGCATCCATTGTCATAGTACTTATCAGCGACGCAGTTATCATAAAAAACATTGTCATCCCCCCGGACGGTGATGTAACACATCCAGCCGATGATGCCGATCAGGCCGATGAGCAGCAACGTCTGAAAGAGGCAGGCTAGCGGTGGTTTTTGGGGGAAATCGGCTGCGAGAGGCGAGAGAGACTTCCTGCCGTCAGGAAAACTCCTTGATTCCCGAGGAATCCCTGCTAGCCTGCCCTCTCTTCCTTCATGATCTCTGCTAGCCTGCCTCATTTCCTAAATGATCTCTGCTAGCTGCCCTCTCTTCCTCAATGACCTCTGCTAGCCTGCCCTCGCTTCCGCAATGACCTCTGCTAGCCTACCCTCGCTTCCGCAATGACCTCTGCTAGCCTACCCTCGCTTCCGCAATGACCTCTGCTAGCCTACCCTCGCTTCCGCAATGACCTCTGCTAGCCTACCCTCGCTTCCGCAATGACCTCTGCTAGCCTACCCCCGCTTCCTCAATGACCTCTGCTAGCCTGCCCTCGCTTCCGCAATGACCTCTGCTAGCCTACCCTCACTTCCTCAATGATCTCTGTTAGCCTGCCCTCGCTTCCTCAATGATCTCTGCTAGCCTACCCTCGCTTCCGCAATGACCTCTGCTAGCCTACCCCCGCTTCCTCAATGACCTCTGCTAGCCTACCCTCACTTCCTCAATGATCTCTGTTAGCCTGCCCTCGCTTCCTCAATGATCTCTGCTAGCCTACCCTCGCTTCCGCAATGACCTCTGCTAGCCTACCCTCGCTTCCGCAATGACCTCTGCTAGCCTACCCCCGCTTCCTCAATGATCTCTGCTACGCTCCCTAAATACACCCCACCTACCCTAAATTCACCCCACCTACCGTATAAATCTGATAAAAACGCAGCATGCAGGTATTTTGACGCAGAATGCCAACGATAGCGATGATGAAGAACATACAGCAAACGCCTATGGTACCGTAGCTCGGGTAGGACTGTAAGGAGGAGCATTACGTACAGATTGGCATTACTTACACCCTGCGTAATAAATAGAATCGACAGCGCGAGCTGCGTCACCCAGCAGATGAACGTCGACGCGTAGACGGACCACTGAAATGGGTGGTTTTCTAAAATGTTTTGCTAGTCTGCCATATTCACTTCCTAAAAGATTTCTGCTAGCCTGCCCCGTCTCTTTGATTCGGCCAAGAAACTTTGCTAGCCAGCCTTCCTTTTCGAATTCCACAAAGAATCCCTGCTAGCCTGCGTCTCTTTAATTGACTTACCGAAAGCGGCAAGCAGCAGCACCACTTCTGTCGGCTCATGTTTGTCAAGCTGAAAAATAAACAATATTACGACTTCTTCCGCGGAATTCCACTCATGGCCGATTGGTTAAGCTCTCTCCTGCCAGGCCAGGGGCCTGGGTTCGATTCCCTCACCTTGCCTGGCTTTTTGCTCTTTGACCAAAAGGTTGAAATACAATAAATAACTACATGTAAAGTGGAGTGTAACGGAAATCGGCCCAAAAAATGGAAAAATGACAAAAGCAATGGCCAAACTCGGGGTTATCAGAATCGAACCCGGGCTCACCCCTTTCCATTCTCTTCCACTTTTTTTGGAGTTTAGGGGCTTTTTGAGCGGTGTTGATAAGGCGGCCATTTCCACCCTCCCATCCCCATGCTGATTCATCCCCTAATCAAAAAACGGAACAGCTGAAGACGTCATGACCACCTGGGTCTCTTGTGAAATTGACGAATTTGGGGTAATCAAGCTTGGCTCGTTTTTGGGAATATGATGGAGTTAATGAGCAGGAGAGAGAGAGAGAGAGAGAGAGAGAGGAAGAGAGAGAGCAAGATAGAAAGAGAGAGAAAGGTAGAGTGAGAGAGTGGGGAGAGAGAGAGAGAGCGAGAGAGAGAGAGAGAGAGAGAGAGAGAGAGAGAGAGGGGAGGGAGGGAGGGAGGGAGGGAGGGAGGAGGGAGGGGAGGGAGGGAGGGAGGGAGGGAGGGAGGGAGGGAGGGGGGGGAGGGAGGGAGGGAGGGAGGGAGGGAGGGAGGGAGGGAGGGGAGGGAGGGAGGAGAGGGAGGGAGGGAGGGAGGGAGGGGAGGGAGGGGGAGGGAGGGGGGGGGGGGGGGGGGGAGGGGGGGGGGGGGGGGGGGGGAGGGAGGGAGGGAGGGGAGGGAGGGAGGAGGGAGGAGGGAGGGAGGGAGGGAGGGGAGGGAGGGAGGGAGGGAGGGGGGGAGGGAGGAGAAAGGTAGAGAGGAAGAGAACTACCGTGAAATAGAGAAGCGAGAAACGATCTGGCATGTTTAACATTTTTATGCTTTTTACTGCCTTATTTTCTAGCTTTCAACAACGTTCATCGATTTATTTTTGCTACCCGTTTGGCTGTAATTGAATACATTAATGAAAGAAACGGCAATGTCAGTCATTTCTAATTTCAACATAATAGAGATCATTTTGGCCGCGATCGGCCTCAAAGTTTGTAGTTTCGGTGGCTAGGCCGCGCCAAGGAGCCTTTGCTGGCTGTTTTGCGGATCGTTGGGCTGGGCGCGGCGGATGAAGAGACGTAGGAGAAACTAAAAAAAATCCAAAAATGATTTTCTAAAATCTTTTCCAAGATTGGAAAGCCCGAGTTCCGGTTATAGGTGCTAATTCGAAGTTTACATACCTCAAGGAAGAGACTACGAGGCGGAGGAGGTGCGGGTTGTTCGACAGGACGAACCGGCTGTACCGTTGGAGCCCTAAAATGTGGGGATTTTTGCCGTATTCCCCGGCGTTCCGACCTCGTGTAACTGTAAAATTTGCCGAAAGCCAACCGATTACGCTATGTAAAAACGTCCAGACCCCTTGAAAAATCGCTAGAAACTTACTGCACGTAGCCGATGCCAGGTTGCTGCGCGGTGTACATCACATTCATCGGATACGCGATTGGCTGGGGTTGAAGCTGAGTGAGATTGGCATAAAAATAAGGTTTTGAAACCGACCATTACAACGTTCATGCCAGTTTGAGCAGGCATTAGGCCTGGAGCTGGAGGTGGGAGGGAGGAGCAGCTGAAAAAATTGAGAGTGATCTTCAGTAGCCTACCCTCGATTCCTCAAATCCCTGCTAGCCTACCCTCGCTTCCTCAATGATCTCTGCTAGCCTGCCCTGGCTTTCTCAATGCTCTCTGCTAGCATGCCCTTCACATCCTCAATGATCTCTGCTAGGCTGCCCTCCATTCCCCCATCATCTCTGCTAGCCTGCCACCGCCTCCACAATGATCTCTGCTACTCACGTTTCTTGTCGTATCTTCTTCGGCTTCTTCTCAACATGGGCAATGTAAGCATGCACACATTTCAGAGCATAGCCACCGGAAGCCAGGCCCACCACTGCCATTCCCAGCGCCAGGCCCCCAATTTTCCGAGCTGCTGAAAAAAAGGTGTTGTTGTTAAACGATAGTCAATCACTCACTTGCATTGCAGCTATCACTTTTCGTATTTTCCTCGCAATAGGTATGGAATAGATTGGCATTGCCTCGTATGACAATGTAGAGCATCCAAAAGAAGATGCCGCCGAGGCCAAGGCATACCAAGATCTTAAACAGGGCAAGCTGGCAGTGTTTTTTTGAGGTAATTTGCTTGAGAAAAGGCTGTTTTTGACGATATCGATTTCGTATCAAGGCTGACTTCCGCGTTGCGTGTTGCGGCTCGTTGCTAGTTGCTTTCCAGTCCCTTTAAAAACACTTACCGCATAAATGAGATACAACCACAGCATGCACGTATTCTGCCGCATTGTGCCGATGATAGAAATAATGATGAAGACGAAGCATAAAAGAATTGCCGCCAGTATCGGATAATACTGTAAGGAGGAGCGTTGTGTACAGATCACTACAACTCACGCCCTGCGTGACGAACAAAATCGATAGCGTGAGCTGGGCGGCCCAGAAGATGGAAGTGGAGGTGTAGACGGACCACTGAAAATGGTGGTGGAATTTATTTCCTAAGGAATCTCTGCTAGCCTGCGCGAGCCTCCTCAATGATCTCTGCTAGCCAGCCCTCGCTTCCTCAACGATCTCTGCTAGCCAGCCCATCATTTCCTCAATGATCTCTGCTAGCCTGCCCTCACTTCCTCAATGTTCTCTGCTAGCCTGCCCTCGCTTCCTCAATGATCTCTGCTAGTCTGCCCTCCCCTTCCTCAATGATCTCTGCTAGCCTGCCCTCACTTCCTCAATGTTCTCTGCTAGCCTGCCCTCGCTTCCTCAATGATCTCTGCTAGTCTGCCCTCCCCTTCCTCAATGATCTCTGCTAGCCTGCCATCGCTTCCTCAATGATCTCTGCTAGTCTGCCCTCCCCTTCCTCAATGATCTCTGCTAGCCACACCTCGAATTCCGCAATGAACACTGCTAGCCTGTTAACCCAAAATGCATACTCACCGCAAGTGGCAGACAGTTGAAGAACTTTTGCTTTTCCGTCTCCATTTCTAAAACCATAAACAATCATTAAGAAAAAACCATTATGGCGCATATTTTTTTCACAGATAAAAAATGTCAAATCTAAAACCAATTAAGCGCAAAATTTAATTAGGAAACAAAAATGCTGATCAGAGGGAGAAAATGCAAAAATTTGAGATAAAACTGTGCATTTCCGGCCCGGCTGTCAGGCTTAAATACCGGCGAGAAAAATGACGGAACCGGGGAGCCGTTTTTCCACGAGATACGACTCGCTTCCGCTGCTCTAGATAGATACACGCAGGAGCCCGAATTATTGTCTCATTTTAGGGGGCTTTCCAGCTTGATAAGTCGTGAATCATCACCAGCCGTATTTACTGACGTAATAAATAATTTAAGACAAAATTGTCGATTTCATAGCAAAAATGTCGAAAAAACCTTGGAAAAAGGAACGTTTACATTGGCATACTGTAAGATTTAGAAATCAACATATTTATTCAATTTTTTACAAATTGCAGCTGCTTTCCGCTCATCGCCCAAGCCCGTTCCAGATGAAGCCGGGCGGAAGAGCTTCAAACAGGCGTCGATAGGTGCCCGGCCATTCCGAATGCGGGACTTGCTCGTAGATTTTTCCGGCCAGCCCCTCGTCATTTGTATACCACGGAAGTCCTGGAATCGAAATTTGGAGGTTAAGCTTTTGGAGCCGGCTTTGCAAGCTGAAATCAAATAAGCTCAGGCTTAGCTTAGGCTTAGGCTTACATTTAGGCTTAGGCTTAGGACTAGATTAGGTCTAGGCTTAGGCTTAGAGTTGCGCTTTATGTTTAGGCTTAGGCCTGGGCGTAGACTTCGATTGAGCTTAGGCTTAGGCTTAGGTTTAGGGCCAACTTAGGCTTGGACTCAGGCTTGGGTGTAGGCTTAGGCTTAGCATTAGGCTTAAGCTAGGCTGAGGCTTGGTGTTTAGGATTAAAGTTAGGCTTCGGTTGGGTTTAGGCTTGGGCTTAGGGCCAGCTTCGGCTTAGGCTGAGAAGCGTTCGAAGCTCACCAAGCCGGCCGGCCAAGTCGACATTTCCGGCGCCCGGGAATGTCACGTGGACGCGCGGGTTGAGAAACGGATTCGGCGCAGCTTCCAGTTCTAATTGCCTGGAAATAAAATGTAATTTCTATAAATTACGCATTTAAGTTTAAAAGGAAAAAACGCTGTTTTTTACCGTTGAACTTCCGGGCTAATCAGCGGGCCCTCCTCTTCCGTATTTTCGCAATAAATTCTAGGATGATAATATAAGTTTTGAAAAGCCGAAAATACCCGGTAAACAGCAAAATGGTGAAAAATACAGTCGAGATTGTCGAGAGCATGGTTAGGGAATAGAATGGCAGAGTGGGGGGTAATAGGGAATCCATCCACGCCGCGCATCCCTGCACTTTTTGCGCTGCCCCATCTAATTTTGAGGATTTGGCGGGCGGTGGTTTTTGAGAGTTGAGGAAAGGAAAAGCTCAATTTTTACTGTTTTTTTAGGGGAGCTGCACGTTAAAGTTAAAAGCAAATTTAGTTTAGATATTTTTGCCTAAATTTCAAAGTATCAAATTGACTTTCAACTATTAAAATTATTAATTGGGTTACTTTTAAAATACCGAAATTTCATAATTTCTAAATCCAGAAATTATATATTTCTATAACTAATACCGAAATTTACACGCTAGTTTCCCGGAAAACGTCAGTTACTATGCAAAAAAAATCAAAAAAAGCCGAATTTCAACGCTATGAAATTTCGACATTATGGTAGCAAATCACCAATTCTTTGAACATTTCTGACTTAAATTTAAAATCTTAAATGAAATTTTTAGAGGCAAATCTATAAAAAACAACAAAATGTATAAAACGTTATTCGGGTGTGATTTTTGAGAGTTAAATTTTATACAGACCCTCGGGAAGGAAAAGTTCAATTTCTACATTTTTTGGCGACATTATAAAACGAATTATTATTGATTTACACTTTGTAGAATATCCGGTTAATCTCTAAAAAATCAAAACCTATTCTTAAAACAAAAATTTCTACAAAATCTAAGTATTTCGAGCAAACAACCGTCCAATTTTTAGAGCTACGTTCTAATACGGAATCTGCAAAAAATGTAGGCTTATTAAAAACATTAAGATTGCTATTTTAATAAATTAATTAAAATTAACGACACCATCTATAGAATAATTACGAATTGTAAAAACTTAACTCCACCTAATTCCTTTATCCAATTCATTGAGTCATCCCCTCCCTGCCCTTTTTGCCCTCTGATCGGCGAGAGATATGGGGCGAGACAGGCGTTAATCAATCCGCCCTCTCCGACTACGTGACGCTCCAAAATCCGCTACACAGGCTACTATGGACGTTCCTAGACGCTATGGTCTCGGACATCTTGTGTTCTACTTTAAGCGACCGATCGCCGGGAGTTTCGAAGGGGCCGTGGTTGCTGTGGCGGAAAGTGGGTCGAAATTCTTGGTTTAGGCTTAGGCTTAGAATTAGGCTTAAGATCAGGCTTGGGCTCAGACTTACGCTGAGGCTTAGGCTTAGGCATGGGCTCTGCTTAGGCTTCGCTCAGCTTTCGCTTAGGCTCGACTTAGTCGTGGGCTTAAGCTTAGAATAGGCTTAGGCTTAGGTTGCCTCTTTTTTTGCTTAGGCTTGTGCCAGGGCTCCGGCCTGGCTTGGCCTAAACTTAGCCTTCACAACCCCTTTAAAGCCGAAAATCCCGAATCAATCGAGCCGTTTCACGTCGCAATTTTTGTTGCTGACGACGTGCTGGTCCACGCGATTCCGGCCGGAGTTGTGAAGGTAAAAAATTTAGATTTTGATCTGTAAGCTTCACTAGATAAAATTAGATGACCCTTTCGGATTTTACGCCAATTTTTATAAGCCTTTTAGAACTCTTTACGCGAATCGATCGATCGGCTCGTGCCGGATTTTATCGAGATTTGGCGGCTGGACCCGGAAGTTGTTGGAGCTGAAGCATTGGTAGTTTTGCTTTTATTTTTCGATTTAATACCTTGTTGTTGGCAAACAATTTTGAGCATTGTTTTTTAGAATTCAGCAGCCCAATTTCTGGTCTCCCGACTCGGCTGTGCGTACAATGATATATTCTCCGATAAATGCAGAAATTCCGAGGTCAGACTAATCCTAAACCTAAGCCTAAGCCCAAGCCTTAGCCAAGCCCATGGTCAAGCTTAAGACTAAGCCTAAGCCTAAGCCCAAGGCTAAGTCAAATCTAAAGCTAAGCCTAAGCCCCATGCCTAAGCTGAAGCCTACACTAATTCCAAGCCGAAGTCGAAGCCTTAGCCTAAGGCTTCGCTTAAGCCCAAACCTAAGCCAAGCCTAAGCCTAACCTTAAGCGTAAGCCAAAAGCCTAGGTAATCCTTTATCTTTCAGGGTCAAGAAGCGTACTACTGCAGTCAACTGGTCACTTCCGCGTTTCCAGCCCTCGAATGGCCACCACATACCTTAAATTTCTTGGGGAAAGACGGCAGGATTCTACCGTATTTTGAGGAATACTACCGTAACCTCGGCCTCGAGGTCCCGCAAGGAAAACCGGGCAGTCATCCCGCCCAACTGAGAAGAGCGCGATTTCTGGAAAGGTGCCAATTTTTTATTTTGCTAAAAAGTGGCATTTTAGGGTCAGCTCCGAAGCAACAAAATCGACACTCGTTCACTCGAACTTAAATTAAATTAGTTTAATAAATTTTGCGACATTTTTCCGCTGGCAAGCTAGCAAAGATGCTTGAGGAATTTATCGGTTTGTAGCACATAAAAATTTTGGAGCAAGCTAGCAGAGATCATTTAGGAATTGTCGTTAAATATATTAAACCGTTTTGTTGGCAAACTGGCAGAGATTCCTGGGGAATTTCTCAGCTTTATTTTTAAAGTTTTTTAGAGCAAGCTAGCAGAGAATCTGGAGGAATTTTGCTGTGATTAATTCAAAATAATTGAGTTTCTCCTCAAGGGCATACTAGCGGAGATTTTTAAGGAACATTGGTAGCCTGGGCAGACCGTAATGCTTGACGCCAAGCTAGCAGAGACCCTTTGAGGATTCGGTTATTTTAGAAATACGTCGAATAAATTTATCGCCCTCTAAGGCAAGCGGATTTTTATCGGTTGTTACAATATAAAAAATTTTTCCAGGCCTGCTAGCAGAGTCTGCCGATCATTAATGCGCCCGGCCTTGTTCTATGAAATGACGAGGCAAAACAGCAAATCTAAGCCGCATTTCCAAGGACCCTTTGATGTCAGCGGAAGGGCCCGGCCGAGTCTCGCATAAATCATTTGGGATCAGGAACAGAAAGACATCGGAAAAGGCATAAAATTGGGGGTTTTGTAGACACCATATCGCGGCGATGATCATATTCCGCATTTTCTAAAATTTACTAGGGACCGTATGCTTTTTGGAACGATTATTGGGGAAGTGGAGGACGGGCTAACAGAGATCATTGAGGCAGCGGAGGGCAGGCTAGCAGAGATCATTTCTGAAGTGGAGGGCAGGCTAGCAGAGATCATTGGGGAAATGGAGGGTAGGCTAGCAGAAATCATGTACGAAGCGCAGGGTAGGCTAGCAGAGATTATTGAGGAATCGAGGGCAGGCTAGCAGAGATCATTTCTGAAGTGGAGGGCAGGCTAGCAGAGATCATTGAGGAAATGGAGGGCAGGCTAGCAGAGATCATTGAGGAAGCGGAGGGCAGGCTAGCAGAGACCATTGAGGAAAGGGAGGGGCAGGATAGCAGAGATCATTGAGGAAGCGGAAGGCAGGCTAGCAGTGATCATTGAGGAAGCGGAAAGCAGGCTAGCAGAGATCATTGAGGAAGCGGAGGGCAGGCTAGCAGAGATCCTAGCAGAGACCATTGATGATCCGATCACGCGCTCTAATCCCGTTTGCACGCCTGATTTCCGGTGTTTTTGGGTGCAAACAGTGGCCCTCCTCCACGTTTCACGACTCCTTGCAACCCCGCGGGCCCTGTAATTGCCCTCGCAGCCCCATTTTCTCATCATTATCGTTTTATCGTTTTCTAAATGGCGCGCTCGGCATGTTTTTCCATCGTTTTCGCTTAAATTCCAGCTGAATTAAAAGGTTTTGGCTGGTTTAGACTTGTCAGACCTTAGTTTTTCGACAGTTTTTTCCATAGTTCCCCTGTCAAAGCAGCTTGTTTCCGGTATGCTACGTCTGCTCGTTTTTTGCAGCTTCATCGCCGTCGGGTTGGCAGCTGTCGCTCAGATGCCGGTTAAGGTAAAGCTAATGGTTCTGGACTGTTAGCGGGGGGGACCAAATTTTTACCGTGATGCTCTACGGCCCTAGTAAAAAACATAAACCATTTTTATAGCATTTTACACAGTTTTTAGGCATAAAACACTGTAAAAAATAAAAATCTTCAAAACACTTTGAAAATCACCAAAAAAGTCAGAATTTTCGAATTTTCAAAATCTTTAAAAATGTTTTTTAACTTTCTAGGAAGCAAGAACTATTAAAAACACCATAAAATACATTTTGTATTACCAATAGTGGGCTGGAAAACAGAATGGATTTCCCCTGCTGAAAATCCCCCCCCCCCCCCCCGCTAACAGACTAGAAGTAAAAGACCTCCTGACTCCTGTAAGGCCTTTCTTTAGCTAGGTGACCGCGTCGACCTGACCTTCCCGGCCGGGATCAAATACGTGAAGAAGGGCGCCACGGACAAGCTGTTCGCCTGCGAAGCCACTGATCGACAACTGGCCTGCGAACATTGGGTCGATCAGGTATGTGGGCAAGCTAACGGCGATTCTTCAGGATCTTCCCCAAGGATCTCCGCTGGCCTGTCCTCGTTTCCTCAATGATCTCTGCTAGCCTGTCTAACACAAATTTGTTTTCAGGACGGCATCCTGGTGGCCGAGTCGAGCCGATCGCGTCTCTTCCCAAATGGAACTTTCACGATTTTCAAGCTGCGAAAGGAGGACTTGGCCACGTATCAGGAACCGGAAGCTCAGGTGGGCTTAGGCTTAGGCGTAAGCTTAGGCATTGGCTTAGACAAACTTAGACTTAGGCTTCGGCTTAGGCTTAGGCTTAAGCGTAGACTAAGACAGGCTTATGTTTAGGCTTTGGCTTGGCTTAGGCTTAAAATCGGGCTTCGGCGCAGGCGCAGGCGCAGGCTTAGGCTTAGTGGTTAAGCTTTGGCCTAGGCTTGGCTGAGCCTTGGCCTAGACTAAGCTCAGACTTAGGCTTAGGCTTAGCTTCGGCTTGCTGCTTATGCGTAGCCTTAGCCTTATGCTTAGCTTAGCTTACGCTAAACTTAGACTTAGGAAGTACAAAGCAAAAAATATCATTCAGAAAGGCTCCAAATCCGCACCCCGCGCCTACGACTTGGTCCTGAAGCCGTGATCAATTGTCGGGGATCGACTTCAAATCACATCCGAAAAACCGTTCTGGCCCCCAATAAAGTATTTATCGTGTTTTTACAGTTATTTTGGTTAGAGTGCAGTTTACCCCCCCAGCCCTAACTTTTCAGCCATCCGTCCTATTAATGCGCCGAGTATCTCAAAATGTTCGCCGTGGTCGAATTACTATAAAAAAGTTGTTTTCTTGCGGCAAAAATTGCTAAAAATTTTTTTTACAAGATTTTGAAAGTTGAAAAGATTAAGCCGCTATGCTTCGATGTACTAGGAGTCTAAAACTCAAATATTTTTATTTTCCGCTATTTTTTTCGGCTCAAACGTACTGTAGGCTTATTCTCCAGAGCAAGAGCTACATTTTGGTACTAATGACAGCTCTGTACGTCAAAAGATAGCCGAAATACGAAAACTCACTTTGGAACAGCAAAAATTAACTAAAGAAAACCCTGACTTATAATTGTTATAAAAATTTTTCTAACAATTTTTGATGTAAGAAAACAACTTTTTTATAGTAATTCGACCACGGCGAACATTTTGAAATACTCGGCGCATTAATAGGACGTATGGCTGAAAAGTTAGGGCTGGGGGGGTAAACTGCACTTAAGCCGTTATTTTCCTACCGGATTCAGTATTCTGCCGTTTTCTAATTTTTCGCAAATCCCAATTTTTGGTGTTATTTTGCGAGATTCGTATGGAGTTTTCGAGTCTTATCACATTTTCGGAACTACGCAGTGCTGCAAACACTGCAAAACTACACCTTTATCAGGGGGAATCAGATAGGCTTGAGTACATTTTGGGGTAGGCTACAAGCTACTGAAAGAGGGAAAAATGGTTAAATGCTTGAACAAAGTAAGGCTAGTTAATCTTGGGCTTAGCGTTGGATTAACGTAAGCTTAAGCTTAGTAGGCTTCAGCTTAGGCTTAGACTTAGGTCGAGACCTGGACTTTGGCTTAGGATTAGGCTTGGGCCTACGTTCAAATTTAGGCTTAGACTAACAAGGGAAGTGCACGACCGGCCCACGAGAAATCGACATGAGACATAGTGGATCTGATAGAATCGGACACGGGGATTCCGAATCTGTAATCAGAATTTGCTAAATAAAACGGAGAAAAAAGTTATGAAGCTTCAAAGTTGGCAAAATCGCCCAAAATCGGACTTTTATGGGCCTGTAAAGGCCCAGGGAATGGAAATTTGCCACAACCCATTAGTGCATCTTGTTCAGCAGAAAAAGTGCTTTCGAATGAGCTATCTTACTTCAAGTTTACAATGATTTCGCGAAAATCTCTTCTATGAACTTGACAGGCCATACCCTTGCCCGTGAATCCAAAAAAGCTTTTTTCAGTGAATTGTTTGCAAATGCTACGTATTAGAGCTCATTCGAAAGCGCTTTTTCTGCTGAACAAGATGCACTAATTCTTTTCTCCTCAATTCCGTACCACCGGTTTTTACGGGCCCTTAAAGGTATGGTTTTTGGCGATTTGGCCAACTTCGAAGCTTCATAACTTTTTTCTCCGTTTTATTTAGCAAATTCTGATTACAGATTCGGAATCCCCGTATCCGATTCCACCAGATCGACTATGTCTCGTGTCGATTTCTCGTGGGCCGGTCGTGCACTTCCCTAGTAAGGCTTAGGCTTGGGCAGGGACTTCGGCTTCGGCTTTAGCCTGATTTCGGCTTCAGCCTAGGCTTAGGCTCACCAGGGGGATCGTGGAAGGTCCAAAAACCCAGTCTATGGCGTCAGTGAGTTGAGCGAAGATGGATTTCTCTGATTCATCAATGAAAATTGACATATAACAGAGAGAGAGCGAGA
This sequence comes from Mesorhabditis spiculigera, assembly GCA_958295435.1. Taxonomy (NCBI): domain Eukaryota; kingdom Metazoa; phylum Nematoda; class Chromadorea; order Rhabditida; family Rhabditidae; genus Mesorhabditis; species Mesorhabditis spiculigera. The sequence goes on along the minus strand of CATQJA010001078.1, from coordinate 138,990 downwards.
GAGAGAGAGAGAGAGAGAGCGAGAGAGCGAGAGAGAGTGAAAGAGTGGGAGAGAAAACGAGGAAAAAGTTTCTTTAAAGAAAAAGCCGAGAGAAAATGCTGTCGACGGTCAGCCAACGCCTTATCACTGAGGACATCAGACATTGTTGCTGACCCTCACGCGCCAAACGACAAATTTCTCGCGGCAAATATATATTCTAAACATATTCCTTTTATCGCTTTTTCAAATGCTGTCCTGCTGCTCGTGCTCCATGCTATGGATTGTCATCGGTGGGTCGCTGAAAAATCGATGTGTTTAATAACGTATTTCGTGCTCCTTCTACGTTTAATAAGCCATTTTTAAATGAGGTCTAAAGAAGTTCTGATCCTTAAATCAAATTTGGTAGTTTCCTCAAAGAATCTCTGCTGGTTTGCGGATTTTCATGCCTTCCACGCGCTTGTATGCAAATTGGGGGCATCCAGGGGGAGAACCGTGGATTTAGAGAGTGAAATCGGCTGGGTGAGCTAGAAAGGGGGGCTATTCTCAGGGTCATGTTCCCCTAGCGTGCGTTTATGCAAATTTTGAGGTTGTTGGGTCCTCAAGGATGTTTGCTCGCCTGCCCTTGGGTGCCCAGATTGGTCGGTTATCGTTGAAATAAATTGGGGATAATTGGATGGCCTTAAAATCCTTCCTGGTCTTAGGCTTAGGCTTAGGCTTTGTTTTGGACGTAGGCTTAGGCGTGGAGACTGGGTTAGGGTTAGCTTAGGCACGGCTTAGGCTTCGGCTTAAGCTTAGGGTTTGCTGCCGACTTAGGTTCAGGAGGTTTTAGGCTTGGGCTTAGGCATAAGCTTAACCTAGGCTTGGCTTAGGCTTAGCCTTACGTATAATATCGGAAATTTAACTAAAGATCAATTCGAAGCGTTCTAAAGGGTTCGGGAAGTTCGTAGTGACCTCAGTGGCTCCGTTCCAGCCATATTTATGGATGTCGGCCAGCCGATCCACTTGCTCATTCCTGTTTTTTCACGCTTTCTCTCTCTCTCTCTCTCTCTCTCTCTCTCTCTCCCTCTCTCTCACTCTCTGCGGGCTTTTTCCAATTTTCCTGCGGTGAGGGATGGAAAGTTTTGAGGAAGGGAAGAAAGGGGAGGAAAGAAAAGTCGAGCGCTCACATGGGGAGCGCGAGTATTAGAGCGGACCCTCGGCGCGCTACGCGCTGCCTCAATTTCCCCCGGTTTAACCTTCAAAATGGGGGGCCACGCCGTTCAACCATCACTTTTGACCTGAGCGACGATAAAATTTCCGTAAAAAATGGCAAATTGTGTTTGGAAATTTGTAAAAAATTCGGTTTTCGATCTAAAAAAGCTTATTAATCGAAAAAATGCTCCAAAAAAGGGCTAATAGATTTAAATGTTATTTGGGAATTGAACTTTTTCCGTATTTTTTCTAAAAAAATCTAAATTTTAATCTTTTTTTAATCTAACCTTATTTTTGTAAGAAATTCATTTATGCGTAAACTAAATTTTCCGTACTACCTAAATTAGCTTTTTAAACAACCGTAAGCTAACCGTTTTGAATATACCCTCACTTCCTGACCGCAAAAACACGAACATCCCCAAAAATCCCTGCTAGCCAGCCCTCAATTTCGAAATCGGCGCCCTGCTTTTTGTGGCCAATTGGTAAAGCTCTCAGTTGGCACCCAGAAGACCCGGGTTCGATCCCCGCGGAGCCAAGCGTTTTGCTTTTTTGGTGTATTTAGGTGCCTCACGTAATCCCACTCCGGAAAAACATGCATTAGCGCCTTTCCAACCCAAATTCGTAGCGTCAACAAACCCGCCCGTTTTAGCGTAAACCCTTTTTAGCTCATCCGATTAGGCGGTGGGTGACTTTTCTATGGGTTTTCTCGAGGGCTACGAAATGCTACAGTTAACGAGTTTCGTCTTGCTTTCCCCAATTTTCGAGAGAAGTGTGTAACTTTTGAGGGGTGCGGAAAAACAGTCCCCCCACCCGGGGGGATACCTATAAAAAGACTCGGGCAGGTGTAAAATTCGGACGAAATCCTGCCCTCCCCCGCACTTCCGTATCTGGCCCGCTTCCGGTTGTAAACGGCGAAATAGACCTTTTCTGCGCAAGAATGTTTCCCAAAAGATCGCTGCAAGCCTGCCTTTTTGGCGATGATCTCTGCTAGCACGCCATCCTCAAAGATCCTTGCTAGCCTGCCCTCGCTTCCTCAATGATATCTGCTAGTCTGCCCATCATTTCCTCAAGAGTCTCTGCTAGCCGGCCCCTTTTTCCTCAATAATCTCTGCTAGCCTGCCCTCGCTTCCTCAATGATCTCTGCTAGCCTGTCCTGCCTTCCTCAATGATATCTGCTAGCCTGTCCTTCCTTCCTCAATGATCTCTACTAGCCTCGCTTCCTGGCCTCCCCCCCCGATATCGCAAAAGCTCCCTTCTAAACACCTCTCAAAAGCCATTTTCAAAGATTTCAATTCCCAAAGAATCCGTGCTAGCCTGCCCTGGAGTTATTCGTACCAAGTTAATGCTATAATTTGCAGCCATTATGACGGGTCTATCGATGCTGTTGATGCCCTCATTCTACAAGAACATCTATCGGGCCCTTATCGCCAATTTTGGCCCGCGGAGTCTGATGAAGCGGAAGCGGGTGACCGGGAAGGTATGCGAAATCAAGAGATAGTTTCGGTGTAGCGAAGTGTGAGCGATGAGGTCGATTTTTTCAGGTGATCCTGGTCACGGGTGCCGGAAATGGCATTGGGCGCTTGATCGCGCTAAAATTCGCCTCACTCAACGCGAAGCTCGTGCTCTGGGATGTTGGTACGGTATTTTTAGAAGAGAGAGAGAGAGAGAGAGAGAGAGAGAGAGAGAGAGAGAGAGATGATCAGAACGTTCTAATCTACTGATTAGTATTTAGATGAGAAGGGTCTCGCAGCGACAGCTAAGGAATGTGAAAACGCTGGAGGAGATCAAGTGCTGGTGCAGAAGGTCGACTTATCGGATCGAGAGGCAATATATGCGGCAGCGGAAACGGTTGGTCGAGTGATTCGGCTTAGGCTTAGCCTCAGGCTTAGGCTTCAGCGCAGGCTTAGGGTTATGCTTCTTCTAAGGATTATGATTAGGCTTTGGCTTAGGGTTAGGTTTAGGTTTAGGCTCAGGCTTCGGCTCGGGCTTAGGGTTAGGTTTGGGTTTAGGTTTAGCCTTAGGTTTCGGCCTAGAGAGGGGCAAGAACATGCAAATTTCAGCTAAAAGCAAAAATGGGCGACGTGGAGATTCTGGTGAACAATGCGGGAATCGGGCGCGGCGGGCCCTTCCTCGAGAAATCTGATGATTATATTGAAGTGTGTATGAGGGTCAATTCTATGGCTCATATGTGGGTGAGTACACCTGGTATTGACACCGAGAAGTGAAAGGAAAGAGGAAAAGAGTAAGCCAGTGAGAGAGAGCGAGAGAGAGAGAGAGAGAGAGAGAGAGAGAGAGAGAGAGAGAAAAGCATGACATCAAATTTCTCAGCTAGCAAAAGCCTTCCTGCCAGCCATGATGGAGAAGGACAATGGCCACATCGTCTGCATTGCTTCCGCGGCTGCCCTCGTTGGTGCCAGAAGTAGGTGTCGTTCTATGCCTTATCAGGTCCTTTAAAAAAAACTTTATTTGGATTTTTAGTTCGATTGAAGCGGATGCATGTTAATGTATACTTTTATTAATATTCTACGATCAAAATTAAGCTGTTATTTTTCAGCCCTCGTTGAATATTCGGCCTCGAAATTCGCGGCGTTCGGCTTCCAGGAGGCGCTGGAAAATGAGGTAAGACGAGAGAGAGCGAGAGAGCGAGAGAGAGCGAGAGAGAGAGTGAGCGTCAGAGAGAGCGAGAGTGAGGTCGAGAGAGCTGGAGCGAGAGAGAGCGGGAGACAAGAGAGCATCGGAAGGCTTTTTGAATCAACCTGATTTGTTTAGGTCTACGGCCTCGGGAAGCGGCGGATTCAATTCACCACCGTGTGCCCGATTTTTGTGCAGACACGAATGTTGGATGATATCCCGTAAGTCTAGAGTCCCAGGGGCAAGCCAGCAGGGATTCTTTGCGGAAATCGACATTTCAATTTTGGAGCCCTTTAATCATTCATGCTTTAATAGCAATATTTTAGGGTTTCTTCAAGAATGAAGGGCGACATTTTGACGCCAGAGTACGTTGCTGAACGGGCTGTGGACGGCGTTTTGACGGACGAGCGGCTGGTCGTTCTACCGCCCCGGATTCGATGCCTGCTGGCCGCCAAAAAGTGAGAGAGGGGGAGAGAGGGAGAGATTAGAGAGAGAGAGAGAGAGAGAGAGAGAGAGAGAGAGAGAATTAACTCATTCCAGTTTGATACCCCGACGATCGTTCCAACAACTTCTCTTGCGAACCTCCTAATGATTCCAGCTCGATTGCACAAAAAACACGATTACTGTATACAAGGTTCACAGAATAATAAAGAACTTTTACTATTTTTGCGCATCGTATCATATCGTAGCGCACCGTATTGTTTCGTAGCACGTCGTAAGTTATCGTATCGAAGCGTTTCGTAACATAACGTATCGTATCGTAACGTCGCGGTGTGCAGCGTAGCCTATGCGTATTGCATCGTAACGTATCGTAAGCGTGTTTATCGTATCCTTGCGTAGAGTATCGTATCGTGCGTTGCACATAGCAACGCAACGTATGGTAAGCCCGTTTGCGGTATCGTAACGTAGCGTATCGTAGCGTATCGTATCGTAGCACATCGCGTCGTTGCATATTTTACAGTATCGTAACGTATCGTAAGCGAATTTATCATATCCTATCGTAGCGTATCGTAGCGTATCGTTTCGTCTCAACGACGACGCGAGGAGGCTGATGAGGAGCCGGAGGCCGAGAGTTTCCGAGACTTCTTGGCGGCCTGGTTAACCTTGTGGACGGCGGTGGCGAGCTGCTCCCGGACGGCCGTTAACTGGAAAGTCGTGTAGTGGGTGTACTCAAAGAGGACAGTACCTGCTGTTGGTTACGGTAGCGGACGAGGGCCTCCGTGGCCAGCCGGCGGTTGTTCATCGCCGCCGCCTGGGCCGTGAAGTTCGGGCAGTTGCCGCTCTAAAGAAGTTGTGGTCTTGGGCTGGATAAAGCCCGGAAAAAGCTTGCTGAAACTCTCAACCAACAAGCTTCACGGCCGTCTCCATACCGACGACGGTGCTGTTCACTCGCACTTGCATGTCCTCCTTGAAGTCGATCTATAAAGGTAAATGATCCATGCTAGCCTGCCCACTCGATTCCTCAATCATCTCTGCTAGCCTGCCTTCTCGTTTACTCAATGATCTCTGCTAGCTTGCCCTCACGTTTTGTCAATGATCCATGCTAGACTGCCCTCTAGTTTCCTCAATGACCTCTGCTAGCCTGCCCTCGATTCCTCAATGGTCTCTGCTAGCGTGCCTCATTTCCTCAATGATCTCTGCCAGCCTGCCTAATTCCTCAATGGTCTCTGCTAATCGGCTGCAAACCATCCTCAAAAATGCCCCTGATACCGTAATCTTCAGCTGGCCGATCGTCTCCGACTTTCCGCCCTTCACAAACTTGTCAACAGCCGTCGTGGCCAACTGCAAGCCCGTGAATTTTATCCAGTGCCCGCGGCTACCGTACCTTCTGCACATCGACGCTCTGCTGCTGGCGCTTCATCTCGGCGAATGCGCGTAATTTTCAGCGCATCAATTCGTGGTAATTTCTGCATGCAAATAAGCAAAATTGAAGGTGTAGAAAGTGCAAAAAGTGCAGAACTCTATTTAAGAGGACCATGTCTTGGAGATATCGGGTCAGCTTCGCGTAGGGGAACTGCGTCACCGCGTTCGCCATTTGTAGGTAGTCACAAGAATTAGCTGGACGGCTAAAATAGTGGTTCTTAGGTCTTATCGGGGGGAGGATTGTTCCAATGAATCCAAAAATGCCTAGTAACGGTCCCCTACAGCCATAATACAGCCAATATAATATTTCGGTGGTTTCACCGATAATGGTTTTTAAACCTGCGGATTCTGACTGTCGGAATTTTTGCGTTTTCCCCTCGCTGCGCCCTGCCCCGCCATTTGAATTTGAATGCGGTTTTGGACCGGCAGATGGATGTTTCGAAAATGAGCCCTCAGGCGATGATGCTCGGGTAATGCACCCGTGGTTTTGATAACCTAATTCGGAATGTGGGTCAAGAGTAATTGCATCACTTCAGGCGAATACCTACTTTGTGCTATTCCCATTTTGGTGTTTTCGCATTGCCGGAGATTGGGGGTTTAGCAACTTTACTTTTTCCTTAGGATACAATTTTTCGCATATAAATAGAGGATTTTTTGGAAAAAATTCTACCATTCTTAAGAGTAAATACTTTATATATTTGCGCTTAAAAAAATGGTTTTTCCGCCCAAAAATTGCCGCATTTTCTGAGTCCTTTCGTTAATTTTTGCGACCTGAAATATGATTAGATTTTCCCAAATACACTTTTAAAACGTGTATTATCACGTTACTAGCAGGGTTGGTCACAAAGGATCCGGTCCGCGGACGGTCCGCGGTCCGGTCCGGTCCGGATCGGTCCGAGTGGATCCGAGAATTTCGGACCGGACCGGACCGGACCGGTCCGGTCCGGGCTGAACACAAAAGCACATGATTCAGGAGCCAGATATGGAAAATTTTGTATGCAAAATACTACTCTCCAAGAATTTGACATATTTTTCCACATCTATGCTACTATCCGTCGCGTATATAGCCAAAAAGTAATGGGAAATAAATAATTTTATATATTTTTGATTAAGCGATCCACATTGCGTCATTTTTTCGTACGCCACTCTTTTGCAATCGGAATTTGCATGTTGCATTTCCGTTTCTCCTAGCAAATCAAAACCCCTGGTCCGCCACGGACCGGACCGACCCCCGGACCGGACCGGATCCGATTAGGATCCAGCGTGACCAACCCTGGTTACTAGGCATTTTTGGATCCATTGGAACAATTTGCGACCCCCCCCCCCCCGTTAAGACCTAAGAACCACTATTTTAGCCTTCCAGCTAATTCTTGTGACTACCTACAAATGGCGAACCCGGTGACGCAGTTCCCCTACGCGAAGCTGACCCGATATCTCCAAGACATGGTCCACTCTCATCTTCTCGTGCTCGAAAAGGTCGATTTGCGAACAGCCTGTAAAGTAGGTGATTTCCGTTGTTCTTTGTCTCGCCAATTATTTTCGTGAGAATTTGAATTAAACTTATGCAGCATTTCTCGACGTTGCCGGCCCGTACATTTCTACTAGGTGGTCGTTTCGTCCATGCCAATTTGTGGCATTGGGATCAGGTGGGTGACTCTGTTGTGAAGATTTAGTTGCTTTAATAGGAAAAGGATACCGATTTTGGATGCGAGATAACCATCTTTGAGCAACGATACTTCTCTAAAAGATGCGACTGGATCAACATCGAGATACGTTTCTACAATCGCCTGCTGCTTGGAAAGTTGATATGCTCATTTGTCAACAGGTAGGAAAGGTCCTACGATACTTACAAGGGAACCACCTAAGGTCAAGGTGGCGTTTCGTTATGGGACCCAGCCTATTTTGTGTAGAATTTTTTGCTGATTCCGAACCCGCTTTCAATTTTTGCTAAATAGCCCAATTTAAAAAGTTATAGCGATTTTAAGGTCATATCTGGGCCCGCGGGAAGTCATCTGTCTCGACGCCCAACTTTTTTATTTTAATAGGGCAGTCGATTTTAAATGGCCTATCTTGTAGAGAATTTTTTCTGATTCGATTGGTTTATTTCATTAGTGCGCTACGACCTATCGACGATCACTTACGGGGGTGTGAAATAGGCAATTTTTCACCATTTCCCATACAAAAAACGAAGTCCATACCAAGTATCGTCGATTTTTTCAATTTTCAACGATTTTGAGTTAAATAGTTCATTCGATAGAGAAAATTTTTCTGAATACGATGGCGATATTCGTTTTTGAGGAATCAGACGGAAAAGGCAAGATAAATGACTTTGAAGTTCGAAAACTTGGGAAAAATGGAACTTTGAAACGCTATAACTTTTAAATTGGACTATTTAGCAAAAAAAAAAAAGAGGATTCGAAATCAGCAAAAAATTCTGCACAAAATAAGCTGGGTCCCATAACGAAACGCCACCTTGACCTTAGGTGGTTCCCTTGTTAGATGATTTCTCCCCTCGAAATATAGCTACATTTTAGCAAAAATTCTTCTATTAACCCTCTGCCGACATGGCCTGTTTACGGCAAACTGTCCCGTTCGCAAAGCCCTGATCCGGCAGCGGCGATAACAAAAGCCGATATTTTTCTAATTACTTTTCATGATGTAAATTATGCCATGGAATGATCGTCAGACTCTGTCCTTTATAAGGAACCACCTCTACCTCCTCCTTTATAAGGATCTGTCAAGTTATCCGCTTTATAAGCCGCAGACACGAAAAAGTTTTATTTCGACAAATAAAGCGTAGCTTTCATCCAATTAATAAATTTGCCGTTTTACTAGTTTCGGGAATTATCGAAATCCAAACCATTTGTCGAGATTTTGACATTGATAATGCATTGATCTCGGGTTTCCAAGAATTAACTGAAAAGAAAAACACAGAAAATCGGTGGAATAACTCATTTGCGAGCTGGTACTGAATTGTTTGAAGCTGCGACAATGATCCGGAACGGGACGGACGGCCTCAACCAGGAATTTGTGCTCGCTGTCATGCCAATTCATGGTGTCGAGTCTGTCGAACATGTCATATCTGTCCGGTTCAAGATGTCAGGTAAAACCCGCCTTTCCGGTAGCATTAGCCCCTTATTTTCAATTCATGATGTTTGATCGCAATACCTTTCCAGGCCAACAGCTTCAAGAATTTCGAATGGACGAGAGATCATGGACGATTTCCACAGTCACCAGCTGTTTCAGCTGATAGCCGAGTGTGCTGGCGGACCGCAATTTCCCCTCATGAACAGGCTCACCGAGGGCCTGCGCGTTGAATCCGTCGACTTTGAAAATTTTTCGCTGGTAAACTGCCATGCAGGTCAGGTCGCGTTGAGACACGCGTTCCTGAGATTCTTTTTTGCATTGCTCTTAGAAAAAGAGTATGAGTACGAGCTGAGACCATCTCCTGAGAGGATGGCAAAAGCGCCAAAGCAAAAGCGCCAACGACAAAAGCGCCAACGACAAAAGCGCGCATGCAGAAGCGCCAAAGCAAAAGCGCCCAATGCCAGAAAGCGCCCAACGACAAAAAGCGCACAACGACAAAAGCGCCCAATGACAAAAGCGCTCTATGGGGAAAGCTAACGTATGGACAGAGGAAAGAATTACATAACGTAGAGATAAAATAGTTGTTTTAATAGGTTTTCTGGTGTTATTATGGTAGTTTGGCGGCAGTTCGACCTACTAGGCCATAAATTACCGGCTAGGTCAAGTTATTTTGGCCCCCTAGGGCATTCTTTCACTCTAATAGCTACTTCTCTTCTAAAGCAGCTTTTCCACTATTTTTGACGTAGTTTCTTGATTGCTACATGCTGGAACCGGTCCGAATATGCATTTCTAATGTGAGAAACGTCGTGGAAAGGTTGTTAAGAGCCATTTTCGGATCCATTACCCGGAAATAAGGCGTTTTCTCGTCGTTCTGGCCTCCAAACACTGTTTTATGACAAGTATTTCGTGCTTGCAACAGTATTGTGACTGAAAACATCAGAAATCGTGAGAAAATTGAGGCAAACCCGGTGAAACTACAGTTTTTTACTGAAACACGGCAATTCAAGCCAAAAAGCCCCAATAAAGCCAAAACAACCCGCTCGGGGTGATAATTTGCTGTCTACCAAGCCTACCTATCGCTAAAAAACGTTTAAAAGGCATACAAAGCTTGAAAAAAAACCATTTTGTGTAATTCTTTCCCTCTGTCCATACGTTGGCGCTTTTGTCGTTGGGCGCTTTCTGGCATTGGGCGCTTTTGCTTTGGCGCTTTTGTCACCCTCCCCATCTCCTTGTAAGGGCAAAAGCTAACACGCGCCGACGCGGGTCGTCTTTTTCTTTAAGTTTTTTTACCCATAAACGGCACTGGATTGCCTCCTCCGGGTTCACTTATTTGCAGGTCAAATGGTGGAACCTCAACAACTACCCGGCACTTCTCGATCGACCAAATTGCCAATTCTTTTTCAGGCCTTCGCTATATCGCGACGTTGATTGGATTGGGTAGGTGGTTCCTTCCTTCCTAATAATAAATAATAATAACCAGATAATTCCGGGTTGCTACTTCCATTCGTGGATCCAGACTTTCGAATTAACGTAGATACCAGCGACATCTGATGAAAATAGCCGAAAATTAAATTTAGCAATGAAAAAAGGCTGGGTTAGGTATAATTTTCCTCACCGTGTCCTTTTTACCTCGCTGCGTCATATAATAGTATCGAAATGTCTTTGTAAATCCGTCTCATGCGGGTAAACATGGTTTACGAAATATACAGGCTGTCCCAAAAAGCACCCCTCCGGCATTTCGCCATATTTCCCGCCATCCGATCTGTCCCAAAATTGGACCAGGGGTGTATCAGACCCTAAATAACCACAATTCGGAGTTATAGCCCGATCTCTACTGTTCACGGTGTCTTAGAGCGCGCACGGAGGTGGGGACGGGCATGGCCTAGTGGTCTAAGGCGGCGGCAGGCGCGGGATGCTGGTTCGATTCCTCCCTCGCCTAAAGACGCGACACCGTTTTGCTTTTTTGCAAAAAGTTTCTACAAAGCAACGACAATAAATCTTTAGCGAATTCCAGGTAGAAAATTGGGCAGATGGGACGGTCCCGAGGCCGTAACCAGAAAAATTTTTGATTTTTGCGTCAAAACGTTTCAAGTCCCAATTTTTCCCGGCGATCGCCCAGATTCTTTGACCAAAATGTTCCATAGAGTCTTCTCTATCGATCGCCAGGTGGAAAATTTGTAATTCTTTCTGGAAAAAAAGTTATAGCCTTTAGAAAGCTTTTTCCCATACATTTTGGGGACCAAAAGGGGGCGTGGCTTAGCCCAGTCCCTCCCGTCCCCTCGTGCGCGCTCCAAGTAAGGCCTAAGACGCCGTGTGTTTCTATGCCGTTTTCAACAGCTTTTTGGCTATCTTTTGGACTTTACATCGATTCGCATCGACTTCCGGCTCTGAATCCCTTTTTTAGCTTATGGCCCGTGGTGATTTTTGCTTGTAAAATATGTTGAAATAAGCGCTTATTTAGCTAAATTCTTGTAGGAAAAAATTTCTAGGGGTAAAGCAACCTACCGGCATCATTTTCACTTAATATTCTAAGGGTTGATTCCGACGATACCCCCCTATGAAAAGCGCCGTATAAAGTTTATTTTTGGTGTATCTTGGAAAATTACTGTAGCTGGCGGGCTACAACTCAGGATGGTGGTTATTTAGGGTCAGATGCACCGCGGCGTAATTTATTAAGAAACCAGCGCCCAAAACCCGCTTCGCGGGCCTTGGGCGCTGGATTGCGGCCTCTGCATGAGAAATTTGACTTTCCTATAGCCAGGGTCCTGCGGACCCCCACACCGACCACACGCGCGCGTGCAACTCGCAAGAATGAGGACATTTCTATTTTTCACTTTATGCAAATTAGCCCTCAGGTACCCCCCAAAATGAATAAAACCGGCTTTAACTTTGTAAACTTGTATTTTATCAAAATTCTGAGAACGCCATCGGAAACAGAAGAGGGCTTAAGTGCAGTTTACCCCCCAGCCCAGCTCCTCAGCCATACGTCCTATTAATGCGCCGAGTATCTCAAAATGTTCGCCATGGTCGAAAACCCCTGGAAAAGTTGTTTACTTGCGCCAAAAATTGTCAGAAAATTTTTTACAAAATTTTGAAAGTTGAAAAGATTAAGCCGCTATGCATCAATGTACCAGGAGTCAAAAACTCAAATATTTCTGTTTTCCGCTATTTTTTTCGACCCAAGCGTACTGTAGGCTTATTCTCCAGAGCAAGAGCTACATTTTCGTACCATTGACAGCTCTGTACGACTCAAGATAGCCGAGATACGAAAACTCACTTTGGAACAGCAAAAATTAACTAAAGAAAACCCAGACTTATAATTCTTATAAAAAAATTTTTAACAATTTTTGGCGCAAGGAAACAACTTTTCCAGGGGTTTTCGACCACGGCGAACATTTTGAGATACTCGGCGCATTAATAGGACGTATGGCTGAGGAGCTGGGCTGGGGGGGGTAAACTGCACTCTAACCCAGAAGAGTCGATTTCCCCGGGTGACGGAGAATCAGGGCATTTTATGCACGGGAAGGCCCTCAAATCGGGGCTCCAAACTGACATCCACACACACAAAGATACACGCCAAATTTATATAATGTAGGATACTACTTAATAAACGTCTTATGATATTATGCGCGACCATATAGTCACACGTTTTCAGAGATCTCAGCTGGATTCAGTGGGTGCCCCCCAAGGTTACGTACGCCGTAAGTTACAACAAATTTAAGCAATCATACAATAAAATTTGCACAACCGGAAAATCTCAAATCCTTCGTTGATTTCAGCTCTATTTGGTGGGGCCTGACGACATGGAGCCGGAAGACAGCCACACGTTCTTTCGAGCGACCTTGGAGAAGGTAGATCGATAGTTTCCGGAAGAATTTCAAGCTCGCTTCGTGGGCTTTACAATGGATGAAGTTCGAACACACTTCTTTCAGCACCATGACGTGCCGGTGCTGCACCTTCGACAAAGCTACAACTCTCCCACGGAGTATATCGTTGCTATGACATATATCCCCGAACTAATCAATGCCGCCACAATAAAGGTAACCCTTCGAAGAAATTGTACATGTTTTTACCTTTTTCAAGCACAAACCGGAAGCTGGCCAACGGCGAATGATGTTCATCGAGACGCACCAAGAGTTCGAGCAGCCACGACTGGTATGTTCTAAAATCCAGGTATACCTGGTAGTAATGTAGCATAGCCTGTTTCGCGAGTGTCTTTAGCGAATTTAACGATATTGTAAGTGCAAAACCTATCCAGAAGACCAGGAAAAATGCTTTAAATTTTGTACCTAGGTCGAAAAATCGCCATTCTTTGTATTATTGACAAAATTTGTGAAGCTATACGTAGCGGAATAGTTGAAAAACATTCAAATTTCCACATTTTGCTTGACTCTCGCTATAGTGCTGAATATCATTAGCGGGAAAAGACGTTTCAGGCGAAAAATCATAAAATGCGGGCCGCCTTTGAAAAGACGCTGATCACGGTGACAAAGTTGCTGGTGGATGTGCCGAATTGCCGGCTCTACAGCATCAATCTAGCACAGCTACCTTCTACCGCTACACATGACCGTTTGTGGTTCAGCTGTTTCCTTGTTCTACTCCAGAATTATGAGCCTGGTGTTGGCGAGGCAGAAATCCACTGGGCCCTACGACACTCTAGACCACGTGAAGATAAATACACTGATCCAGACTCCATCATTCGCCGTGGAACATTGCCCGAATTCCGGGTGCAGCTTCGCTGGAGTTCCGGCCAGCCGCCGCTTGATGACCAGAATTGACCAGCTTGGCGCCTGTAAATGCGAAACAGTAAATTGTCGCGGGATAATAAATAATTCCCCGCCCCTTACCGCTAAACAGTTTTTCGACAGTCGTTTGTAGCCCTGACAATAAACTGTAGTAATCATCGTTCGGACAATACACAAAATTCATGTTGCAGGTTTTTGTCGCCAAAGTAGATTTGTTGGGTAGGAGGGGACAAAAGGGAAGAAAAAAAAAAAAAAAAAAAAAAAAAAAAAAAAAAAAAAAAAAAAATAAATAAATCATTAATCTTCCAGTAAACATGCGAAACTGTATGTCGCAAACTACAAAGACATGCGCATCTCACAAGCTACCGTATATGCGTCTCAATATTTCGTAACTTTATTCGCAACAAACAAACAGCGAAACAAAACAATGGCAACAAATAAATCAACAAAAAAAACTAGACGTTTGTAAAATTCATTCCGTGTAGAAGCAATTGAGGATGTCTTGGACCGACTGCGGGTAGGCTTCGGGGGCGGAGGGCTGAAAAGTGCGATTAGAAACAAGGCAAAAAACGGGGGTTATCGAAAAATAAAGCAACAACAAACCGTGGATTGCGCTACACTTGTTGGAGCGGCGCCCTGCTTTTCCTTCTTCTTCTTGGCTCGTTCCTTCTTGTCCAACCGCTGCTCCAGTTGGCTGACGAAAGTCGAACGGGCGATCCCTAAAGAAAGGTTTTCCTGAATTTTGCTTATACTGACCATCAGTGCTTTTCGTAGCAGGTGTCGCTTGCGTTGCCTCCGGCTGCTCATCTCTCTGTGATTCCTAAAAGATAAGATTAGGGCCGTTAAAAGGCAATTATTATACCTGTGCCAATCGCAGCCTCTTTTGCTGCAACTTTTTCGACCGCTTTGTCATTGGCACCTAAAGAGGGCAGGCTTTACATCTGATATATAAGAATAGCTTTACCTTCACAATATGAGTCGCGTCATTTTCGGCCATCTCGTCCTCGGTAAGAGCGACCTCAATATCCGGCGCTCCACCGTCAGACTTTTCAAATGTGAGCTCCTTGGTGCGATTGCGCTTCCGCTTCTTGGAGTTGAAGTTTTTCTGAATCATCACAAATGGCCCCAAAAAAGGCAAATACCGTTTTCTGCGCTAGTCGTGCTTGATTCGCTCTATTCGTCTCGTCCTCCAGAATCTCCAGCTCATCCTCGGTGAGGTTGACGGCCAAGTCTGGGGTTTCTTGAGCATCGCCGTCCTGGTGGAGAGGCCCCTTTATTCTCTAAATTTACAAAACATAAACCGCTTAATCCCTGCAACATACAAAATGAGTCGGGTTTTCCTCGTTTTCCTCCATCTCATCCTCGGTCAGACAGATATCCACGTCCGGAATCGGTTCGCTTGTATTGTTCAATAGCCGCCGGTTCTCCCGAGCTTTTTCGTCGATGTGAAGGAGTTGCGATTCATCGTCGAGAGTCTCCTAAGAGCAAATTAATTAAGTAAGAATACGACAACTGTCAATTCAAATAAAATCACCGCACCTTGACAGGCTGGAGAGAGCGGACGCGCAGCGAGGCGACGTCATGAAGCCTGGGCCGTGCCAGAGAATCTGTCAAACCGAGCAGGCGCGGACGTACAGCCGATGTCGGGCACAGAACGCAAAGTCGGCGAGCAATCTAAAGCAGTCATACGCGCAAAAAACATGTTCTTACATGAACAGGCGGCGGAACGTGCTCATTTTGCGCCGTCAACAGCGAGGCCACGATGACGTGCGCCGCTTCGACGCCGGGATACCGCAGCGCCCATTGACATGCCGCACGCGCCACTGTTTGGAGCACCTACAAGAAAGGTCTTGAAGTTAAAATCCAACAATTTTGTCGATTCTTTCGCATTATCCGGAATGGAACGGAATTTTCTTTTGCGTCCAATTTTTATAATATTAATGGCAAAAGGCAAAAGCGTCAAAAAGTACCAAAAAATATAATTTCGACCAAAACTCGGTTTTCAAAAAATTTTAAAGTTTTTTTAATAGTTTTCCACTTAAAATGCAATCAAATTTGACCAAGAACACTATTTAAATATGTTATGATAGGCATTTTAGCGTCTCAGCCAAAATTCGGTCCCGCCGAGGAAACGAAAGTACCATTTTCTCTGAAAGAGTTACCTCAGGCTTCACCAAGTACCCACTGCGCGTGATGATCTGCGAGACCGCATAGGCCGCTTCGTTTTTGTATTCCTGAAACCGCAAAGTGAATGTTGATGCCGGAAAAGCTTGGCATAGAAAAACTAAACGAACCTGTTCGTGTAGCGGCTGCACCATTGAAGTCCAGATGTCAAAAAGACGCGTCTGGAGACCGGAAGATGGCCCGTAGAGCTCTGCGTATTTGCCAATGCAAGCGAAAAGAGCGGCCGAAGGAGTGTCCAGGTTTGATGTCTGAAAAAGAGGCTCTTAGAGGTAAAAAAACAACAATGAGCCAAAAAAAGCGCGCAACCCACCAGCAGCGATACAATCTTTGGCACCAGGCTGAGCAGTGCCGCCCCGGAAGCTTCGGACAATCGGGTGATGATGTCGAAAGCGAGGGGTTGCAGCTCCTTCTCGCGCAAAACCTGCGCCAGCGTGGCGATCAGCTCGTTCAGCGGCACCGATTCCCCTAAAATAAAACAAATAGTTTCCTGGTTGCTCACGAACCCGGTTTGGCTTTTCCCAAAATCTTCGCCAACAACTCCAGCAATGTTTTGGCCAATTTGCCACGATGCGCCGGCTGTCCGAGCACTTTCAGCTGTAGAATTTCCGACTGGTCGGCTTCCTAGAAACAAACATTTTAGTAACGGCCGTGGCGCTCACCGTAGTCATCCGCTTGCTGAGCACGATGGTGAGCGTCTTCAGGATTCGAGGTATCGCCGATGATCCATGCCTAAATACTCTTAGAGTAAAAGGAAACAAACAAAAACCTGAGTGCAAATGTCGCCATCGCCGCTTCTTTCCCTTCCTCGGCAGCCTGGCCCTCATTTCGCACAGAATCGTCGAGGAGATCGAGCAGGACGGCGTCAATCGTCAGACTGTGGTCTTCGATCGTTTTCTGCAAAAAAAGGTGTTTTTTTCAGTAAGAATTTGGCGGCTGCTACCTTCGGATTCCTGAGCAGCAATTCCATGATGAACAGAGCCGACGAAGTGGATGCTGTCTGTCGGTGCATCGTCGACACTCGTTGCGTCAACCAGTTGCGCGAAGTGAGAAATGACGCCGGGGCGGAACTAAATCAAAGTCATAGTCGTTCAAAGCGACAAACAAGGCTTGCGATCTGCTAACGCTAATTTAATAGTTTCTGAACAAGCCCTGGCTTTCAGAACCGCTGGACAATCACGGTTTTCGAGAAAATTTGCTCGGAAAGGACGGCTTTTGCCTGCACTTTTATGAGTTTTTTCCAAGCTTTTTATCGTTCAGCTGTTTTTCAAAGTAAAACAGGATTTTCAGCGCCATCGAATAGCCCATGTCACAACACCAGACTACGATCAGACGTACTTTCGGGTAGCAAAAGCCAGAGCGGTCCAGAGCAGCTCCTGTTCCAGATCGTCCTTCGGCGTCAATTTGTGAAGCGCGTCGAATGCTGCCGACTCGATTTCGGGCCGGCCCTGCTTGAACTTGGGGAGTTGCTTCCGTATCAGCCTCTCCATGGCTAAAAAGCATTTTATCAAGAAGATCCGGCCTCGTTATCCCCATAATTCAAAATGCGATATATTTAACGATAGCAGCAGTAAACTCAAAAGCCCAGTACACGTATGGACGTATTTCATTCGTTTATTCTGTACATATCAAAAGCCGAATCGACCTGTTACAAACCAGTTAAAACAATAAAAAACACGAAATATCCTCTGTTCTCTAAGCACTGTTTTAATAAAAGGAGTTCTTCATCTAGGCATGTTCCTTGCGCTGCTTCCGGTGAAGAAGGCGCCTAACAAGAAATTTATGAAGAGAGCTATCCACTTTACCGTTCTCGCTCATACTCCTTGATTCGCATCAAATGGTCCTCGTATTCGCACTTGTCCCAGGCGCCGCGCTGATCGTCGCAAGCGTGGCCGGCAAACGGCGCGTTCTTCGTCTAGAAAATACATAAATCATCATATCTTGTCAACCTTCAATTCCCCCACAACAACCTCTAGCCTAAAAAGCCTACCTGACACTTCATAAGGTCAATCAAGTGATGCGCACAATAATCCCGCTGTCCAGGCTTCAACCGGAACTGCTCCATCTCTTCCCAAGTGGCCTTCATCACGCGTTCCTAAGAATTCATGTTAGAAAGATCCTGAGTTTGCCAGTAACCTTTCGCGGGCGCTCAAAGCCAGCTTGCGGATCGAAGGTAGACGGGCGATCGGTTCGCGGTGCCGTCTCCGGGGAAAGAGCCCCCTCAAGCGAGACGGACAGCTTGGTGCCCATACCTGAAAAAGAACCTTTTTGTAGTTCTAGTTTCAAAAAACAAGAAAGATAGAAACAACCTTTTCTATAATAAAAAAAAAGCTTTTACAATTCTTTTCGCCAAGTCAACGGATGCTGTCCCTTTCCCCTGCGTAAGTGTGGATAGGAGTGCTGCGTTGGCTTTCCCTCCCCCTCCAAAAAAGCTTTCCACAAAAAGGCTTCTATTTTCCACTATTATTTCGGTAAAAAGATGATATTGGCGTGTATTTCTGACATTTCCCATTGAAAGCCAATGGTTCAATCCTTTATTCAAATCACAAAATATGCAGGCAAAGTATCAATGGGGGCAAATACCCGTGGGGGAGCTTGAAAGGTGAGGTAAAATAGAGTTATTTCCGAAATTCTCGATTGGCTAGTCTTGGACGCGGCTCTTGACCGACATATAGGGCCTCAGATAGAGCCACCAGTACTGAAAAAGTATAGGTAGTGATATACTTTCCAGACCCTTTCCGTGCCCTCAAACTGCAGGGCTAGCTAGCAGAGATCCGTGGGGATCTTGATAATTTGCGCACCCACCACAAGGTTGAAAATGATGAAAAATACGGGGAATAGTGCCCTGGAGATGAGGTCTATGCGCCGGCTGTTTTCGCGGTACTTCCGGTGCCACGTGTCGTGCCACCAGGAGACTTTCTGAAATGGAATACGATACTGCACAAAATACGCCGACAGCGCTCACGGGTTGCCGAGGAGCAGACGACGTGTGCTGGGGGTTGGCGAAGATTATTGGGGAGTCGGGAGGGACGGAAGAGTAACCGGGTAGCTCATAGTCAGCGCCGGTCCTGAAGGGAAGTGCAAAATGGGATCCGAGTGACTTATGAAGGTTTAAAAAATTTTCGACCGTTATTAATGTGAAAGTCAACCTACAATCGATGAAAGAAATTGCTCGATCGCCGCCCTCGATTCTGGCACAGATCCTTGCGCGCCGCCCAGTTGACCAGCGCGAACTCGAGCAGCGCTCCGAAGATGAACGCTGGAAACGGTAGAAATTTTTCCTAAAGCTCTGTGACAGATCGCTTGTTAGTTGCCGAAAACTCACCCAAACAAACCCCGATCCAAATGTCGATGGCTTTCGTGTAGCTGACTGGGGGCAGATTTGCGTTTACGCCGCTCGCCTAAAGTCAGCACAATTATTACCAATTTTTTGAGCAAATTTAGCTAATTTTCACATGGTAACACTCGTTAGAGACCTTCAAATTCTCTAAAAATTTTAATTTTGGTCGAAAAATCGATGTTTGGAATTTTGTGGTTCTTTCGCATTTCGGGGAAACCAAATTGTGTGGATCTAGAAACACGTATTACCTTAATAGGAAGTATTTGATACTGTTGAACTAGAGCAATATCTAAAACATTCATAACGTCGAAATTTTCGTCAAAAAGTTTTAGTTTTTGTCAAAAAATCGTGTTTTTTTTTTTGTATTTTTGAATTCCACTTTGTAAGGTTTTACGTTTAGGGATAGTGAAAAAAACAGTTTAGAAGCACTTCCGCTATTTATATTTGAAAAAGGATCCTAATAAAAAAATTTGGTCTTCCCCCGCCAATGCGAAATAACCTTTTTTTGTTATATTAATAGGTTTACGTTTGGGAATAGTAAAAACAGCTTAGAAACACTCTATGATTATCGGAATTGTTTTTGTTTTGATTTTGATTATTGAGTTATTGGCACCTGAGTGGTCATCGTCAGCAGCGTGGTCACCCCCAGGGTTACACGTGCGGGCACCGAGTCCTTGTCGAGCCTAGAAAGATATTTTACAGGCCATCGAAGCCAAGATTTACCAAAAAGACACCCAGGAAACGGCCACCAGCATAAAGGAAGGGATGTACAGCTGCAGCAGATAGTAGGAAAACTCGCGCTTCAACTCCAGGATAGTACTCATGCAACTGTAGACACCTGAAAAAACGCCTATCCCAAAAAAAAACCCAGTCTGACCGGTATTTGTAACCGATGTACAGTTTCCGGTGGTCACTGACGATAGCAGGAAAGAGGGCAGCGACAAGCTCAAGCCTTGCTTGATCTGGATCGGCGACTCGTCTTTCCATGTATATTCTAAAGCATTTTTTAGATCTCGTTTTTCCGCCCACCAATATCGTCGGTGGTGTAGGCGTAGGACGCAAAGTCGATCTTGCACTCTTGCACTGAAAAACGGTACTGGATTGTTAGCGGGGGGGGGGCTTATGGCGGGGGAGGAAACAAAAATGTTTTTTTAGGATCGATTCTCATTTATACAAAAAGCTGAAAGGTTTCTAAGCTGTTTTCCACTATTCCCAAAAGTACAACTGACAAATTTTTACTAAAAAAATACAAAAGATATCGATTTTCGCCAAAAAAATGGCCGTTTTTGACCAAAATTTACCTTTAGTAAACGTGTTTTGAACGTTTTTAAGATAGTTTTCTCGTTGAAATATAGTTTATTTTATTAAAAACACTATTAAAATACGGCCTATTAAGTTCCTACGCATTTCTAGACTTATACAAAAAAATTTACTACCCTCCCCCCGATAATGCGAAAGATCCTGTGATTTTTGTGATGAACAGATAAAAATCATCAAAATCAAAAATTCAAAATTGAATTTCCTTAGAATTGGCATGACTTTTTAGTGATCAAAAACTACTAAAAACGATAGAAAGACAATGTAAGGTGCTAAAAATTGTTTCTTGTAGAAGAAGATGATGCTTGAAGGGCAGCTAGCTCCGCCTCCCCCCCCCCCCGATAACAGTTCAGTACCAAAAAACCGATCTAAAACCATGTAAACACAAACCATCGAGCGGGTAATTGGACAACCGCATCGGGCAGGAAAGGGTTAACGTCAACCGCGTGCTGTATAGGATTCGACCCGTTCCTAAAATCGGCAAAACGTTAGAACGTATACAATAGGAAAAATTACCATTGAAAACACGTATCAAAACGTTCGGCGTGTCGATGTCGTGCTTCTTGCCCTCCTTTTCGTTTTGAAAGAACGTGTCCGGCATCTGGGGATCAATTTTTTGATAAATTAAACTTGTAAAGATACCCAAATCTTTTGGCCGGGTGAAAGCACGATGTGGGAAAGACGATCGGACACGAAGAAAAGGCGCTCGTCCACCCATTCCTCTCTAAAAATGCGCTTCTGCATTATCGGGGGAAGCATCTTGGTTCTTTAGGACCGAATTTTCTAATATAAATAGAGCTCTCACTCTCTCTCTCTCTCTCTCTCTCTCTCTCTCTTTCTCTCGCTCTCTTTCTAATCACTAAAGTTATTTTTATAATCCCGAGACGCAAAATTTAGAATTTTCTCGCAAAAAATACAAAAAAAAACGATCTCGGTTTTTCGACCAAATTTCAGATTTTGAAAAATCTCTAAGTTTTCAGATCGTTTTCCACCTGAAACATAGTTGACTTTTATTAAAACATTATGAAAATATTTTCTATTACTTTACTAAAGCTTTAATGAAAAATTTAAAGTTATTTTTGACAATTTTTAATTTATGATTATGATTTTAAAAAAATTTGGTCCTACCACCATAATTGAAAAGAACCCTAAAATACATAAAAAATAGTTGATCGCCACGAATAGTCTGGATAATCAAAAAAACTTTGAAATACCTAAAAGTAAAGTGCAGCGAGTATTCCATGTTGACGTCGTCGACTTTTGAGATGCTTCTGAAAAGAGACGATTTGCGCATGAACAGATACAAATCATAAACCTTTTATACAGTAACATTAACATTAATTAGAACTAAAATAAAACTTGTAATAAAGAAACGATACCTGAGATACATGTTGACGGTGACGAGCACGGGTCCAGTTGGATCTTCCTCGTCGGGTGGCGGCTGAAAATACGTAAATTGACAAATCGACAAAAAACGGGTAGATGATTTATAGATTTAAGAATTAAAAGAAATTAATAAGATGTACTTTCACAAGTATTGAAATACCTGTAAGCTGCCGCGCGGTCTGACCCTCCAGTCATAATTGCTCTCCGGGTTTTCGACAAGTTCTTTGATGATGCGCTGTTCGTCGAGCAGTTTTTCGTATCTGAAAACGCTGGGTTATCTGTTGCCGTTGCCTATCCACGCATTATCCTACGCATTTTAAGAGTAATATTTATGATTGTTAAATGGTGCTTTCGTATTATCGGGGGGACAGAATCGCCAAACAGTATTGTACTATTCCTGAACGTGAAAACGTTATAAATTTTTGCAAAAATATCGCTTTTCGACCAAACATTTTTCCACGTTTCTTTGCTGTTTTTCACTTGGAACATGGTTCAATTTCACTAAAAAGTCCATTAAAAATTTACTTTAATTTACTTTACTTAATTTAAATTTAATTTACTTAAGTAAATTAATTTTAATTTAATTTACTTTATTTTACTTTAATTACACTTACTATTGAGTTCCTAGATCTTCCCGGAGTTATCGGCAAAAATTACCCCCCCCCCCCGGTAATGCAAAAGCTCCAATTGAGTAAAGAGTAATTATTTAGAAAACCTTACCCAGGTATTTCAGCTGCGCCGGCGATCGAATAGGTCAAGACGAGCAGGCTGAACATCATTTCAGCATTGAGCCCCTAAAGTCTGCTGTTTCGGGGATGGGGTAGGCTAGCAGGGATCCTTGAGGACATGCAACAAAGTCAGAAGGATCCGTGTGCCATGAATGGTAACCTATCGGGCCGGAAAGAGGCTGTAGATTTAGCAATAATTTCTACAAAATGACCGTCACCACTACAGGGTGTCAAAAAAAGAAGCCCTCGGGGAATTTTTTGCTTTACGAAAATTACGTCTATATTGGTATAAAAATTGACAGCACTCCGAGACCGGCCCGAAAACGACGATTTTTGGGAAAATTACTCAAAATCGGCCGGCTAATTGCGAAAACATAGTCAAAAATGAGTACCAGCGTATCCCAACAAGCAGTTTTTAGCGATAATTTTTGTTTTACAAGATTTTGCGTAGAAATTCAGCTGCACATAGTTTTTAGAGGTTCCCATCGCTGGTAAAAATTTGGGCCCGATCGGATAGAAAATGTCCAAACGCTCGCTAATTGCGAAAACATAAAGGTCACTAAAAAAAGCCAGAATTACGACCAAGTCACAAAAAACTACACGGTGGCCTGAATTGCGTCCTTTTTGGGGAAGGTCCCCCGGTTGGTGGTGAAAATGGAGGATAGAGACCAGTCCCAGGCCATCAGCAATTATTCAGCGCCTCCCTCAAAGGGTCCCCGTCGGCTGCCCAGCCATGCCATAACTTGCTTATTGTCTTTCTTTGCTAACCAATGCGCTTGAGCCGCATGTTTTGTGTCCGCCGAGCCGAAGGCACGCTCAAAATCTTGGCGCTACGGGTTTCGGTACTGTGCTGTTAGCGAGGGGGAACTAATTTCCTTCAGCAATCCAGTACGGTCCATAACAAAATCTAAAACCGCTTTCCGACAATTTGACGCAGTTTTTAGATACAAAAAGATTGTAAAAAGTTATGAAAATTTGCAAAATTTTTTGGTTTTTGACAACCCCCCTGCTAACAGTTCAGTACTGAGGCTCCCACGACTACGACTAGCAACGGACGGCGCTTTACCGCCCTGGGCCAGGTATCGGAAGCCATAAATTTAATCTTAGAGTAAAAATTTAACTTTGACGAAAGAATTACGAAATGTCGGCGCGTTACGAGTCGTTCACGCGGCAAAATCCATAGGAAATTCGTGGCCCTGCCTTGCCCGTCCCTCTAAGGCTAACGGACCTCTGGAAAACTACCTTCATCTAGCGTAGCCATGAAATGATATACTGGAATCTCGAAAAAAGAATCTTGACAGTAAGGATCAGGAATTTTCAGAATCTGTGATTTTTCGAATCGAAATTTCCACTTCGGGAAATTTCTTACTTTGGAGCCTATGGAAAATTCGAGATTGTGAAACTTCCAGGCGGTGAAAATTTGAGTTTCTATTTGTCCGAGATTCCTATTCGATTCGATAAATTATATTGAAAATTAAGTGCGACAAAATTCAGGGCGAATCGCTGAGCGGCAAAAGTGAAGCGCCGCCGGGCTCCGCTGGGCATTAATTCGCTTTGGCCCAGCCCCGGATCTGCGATGCGCCCAAGGAGCGTCTGGATGGGAACCTAATTTTGAGACCCACCCCTCGACCCCAAATAAATATGACGGAGGAGATACCCGCCGAAAACTGCTCCCCGTCGCCTCAGGTGCCAATCGCTCGCCCCCCGAGAAAAGTGGAAATAAATGAGGCGCACCCCCTCACCGGCGATGAAATCCGAGAAGCCCTACCCCGCTTTCCTAGGCCCCCAAAGCTCCCCTCGCGCGCTCGTTGAGCACCACCATATGGGGCCGGTCACAAAAGAATTGGCACTCGGCCAAAATAGCCAAATTGGGCCTCCAAGGGGGGCTCGATTTCAGCCGAAGCAGCAGCTCCTCCGTTTGTTTGTTGAAGGAGTGCCGGCTGGAATCCGTTAGGAGGTCTTGGCGCTGGGCTTTATGATTCCAGGGTACCACTTGCAAAAAAAAAGCATACCCGAAGCGGCCGCGCAAACGGTTTTGCAGAGAAGTATCATTCTCAAAATTTGGTTCTTTAGTTTTTCCGGGGGATTTAATTTTTGTTGCGACTATATAAGCCTTGTAACGTCATCTCAATTACCTGTATAGTCGTGTTAAAGGGATACCCAACCTTTTCGCGGCTCAAAAAGCAAAAACCATGACGCGGGCGGGGGTCGAACCCGGGACCACCGTTTGGTAGGCCTGGATGCTATCCATTAGGCCATAGTGGCAAGCCATTGGATGGGATGGGGACGCCACAAGAGGGAAAGGTGGCCGAATTCTGTGCGGCATTGGGGGCCCATTGCCGCACAAAATTCGAGCGTCATTTGTACTGCCTGGAATCCATAACTATATATTTGCCGCCAAAACCATGGGTATCCCTTTAATAACGCTACGCCATCGAACAAGTTTAGAAACCTTACAAAGGTGCCAAAATTTCAAAACTGGGTCGAAGGTCCGATAGCCAAAAATAAATCGCCCCTGGAAATCTTAAAAACACCCAAAAATTTTAACCCGCCAGTGACCAGACTACGGTGACCATAGACGCAAAATGCTGACGTTCAGACAGACAGCCCCCCCCCATCGTGCATAATTAGGGCATCAGGGCCCCAGCTCAAAGGAGTGGCCCAATGTCACGACAACCCCGGGCTCTTGAGGTGCCACATAATTGGACAGGCCCACCAAACTTGGCTGAATAAGCCGCGACAGCTCGTCGAGAAGCACTCCCCGGCTTAGCACTAGGCCCCGCTCTGAACTTTCTGAATAAACAGGAACTAGGCCGCTAATATTGAAACAAAGACTGAAACTTCTTGGATCCTGAAGTAGATACACGAGGCAAAAACAGTGGCTTGTTGCTTGCGATGGATCCGCGGCTTCGAAAGCGGCTGTCTGGATCACTCTTGTTGACTAATCGCGATACTTCCTTCGAGTGCCGTGGTCGCCCACTCATAAGCACAAGGGAGCAGGGGACGAGTGTGGAATGGCCTATCATTCCAGCGCTTTTTACAGACAGCCGGCCGCTTCAATAGCCCAACTTGAAACGAGTGGAAAATTGCGTCCCAGATGCCACCACATGTCAGCCGACCGAGTTAGGGATGCATTAGTTCATGGCGGGAAGGAACCAGCAGAGGTGAGAAGTGCAGCGGCAGGGCAGCGCTCCAGTACAAACCAGTCAAGAAAAAAAAGGCAGCACGCATCCTCACCTTCAAAAATAATCTTCGACTTCCATGTAAAACTGCCAACCGCGGTAGCACAAACAAATTTATTAGTGCAACAAAAACAAGTTGGATGAGTTCGTAACAATTTATTTTTAAAACAAAACAATTTTTTAAACAGCTTCTTCCTTTCCCTTCTTCTCGGGCTTTCCTCCGCGGATGCGTCCAGTCCTGCGGGCAGCGATGAGTCCAACCTTCTTTCCGGCGCTGACGCCGCGGCCGACGGTTGAGGGGTGTCCGATGTGCTGGTGGTTACCTATAAATTCGTAAAGGATACAGCTAAGTAAATTTACCTCCTCCGTGGGGATGTTCAACGGGGTTCATAGCAACTCCTCGCACGCGTGGCCAGCTGTGTCGTTTCGCCTTGTACTTGTGGTAGGCGTTTCCGGCCTTGAGCATGGGCTTGTCTGTCCTTCCGCCACCAGCGACGATTCCTGAAAAAGAAAATTTGCTGGTCAAGGAAAAAGAGTTGGGCAAAATAAAAATACCGACCGATCATGGCACGGTTGGCAGAGGCGACAACCTTCTTGGCTCCTGAGGGCAGACGGATACGGGTCTTGCCAGTGTCGGGGTTGTGGGCGATGACAGTTCCGTAGTTGCCTGCAACCAAAAATCTCAATAATCCATCGCAAATTTACCAGAAGCGCGGGCGAGGACGCCTCGGTCGCCATTGCGGCTTTCGACGTTGCAGATGGCGGTTCCTTCAGGTAGTTCACCGACGGGAAGAACGTTTCCGATTTGGACTTGGGCTAAAAACAATTATAAACATAAAACAACAAGTATACCTTTCTTTCCGCAGTACACAAACTGGCCGGTGTGCATGCCTTCGGCAGCAATCAACGTGCTCTTGATGGTTTGGTAGCGGTACGGGTTGCGGAAGTGGACGATGGCCAATGGTGCTCCACGGCCCGGGTCGTGGATGATGTCCTTGACGACGCCCTTGATGTAGCCATGTCGTTCGGCGTAATCGATGGCGCGCAGCTTCGCGGCTCCCTTGCGGTGATGGGTGTGGGCCTTGAAGACGGTACTGCTACCCTTCCTCTGGACCTTGATACGGCGACCCATTGTACCCTGAAAAAAAATAGTTATGAAGGAACAACAAAGCAACATAGCAAAAAGTCACGAGAAACGTGACTGAAGCCGACAAAGTAATAAACCTCAACGAAAAATGGCAAGGGTTTCGCTCCACAAAAACTTCAGAAAGGAGAAAAATCGAGAGCCAAACAAACTCAGAAAACTCGCGACAGAGATCGGGCGTGTATAGTAATCAAATGGCCCCCAATATCGAACGTGATAATACAGATTACGAACCAGCGCACATTTTTTGGGAAAAATTTGGTGTCGCCTCCGCATTTTGAAAAAAAAAGCAAGAGAAACGCTCATACAAATAGTTTGAAAAAGTAACATATGTTCGAAAAGGCTGCATGAATATTAGTTTTAAACTTTTGCCGAAGACAAGGAAACCACGTGGTTCTAGTGATGGAAGGTTTATTTATAGCACTTTCTCTGATTTCATAGTTTTTTAGCGTATTTGAAGCCGCTCGGCCAAATAACTAACCAAGGTGGCTTATACCTCTTTAGTACAGTATTCCAGGCCAAAAATAAAGTTCCAAGTGAACAGTGATATTAAGAAAGCCTAATCGTCGTTTTGATGCTTATTTCGCTGTATAATGGCTGTAATCTATGTTCGGATAAGTTACCCTATACGGATAAGGTCGAACCATACATATTACCGACGGATAAATGTCGATTCAGAAGTGAAAAGGGCAATCATATCGAAAAAGTTGGCATCATCGCATGTTTTAGACGTTTTAGGCCATGGGAAAAGGAATCGCGTATGCGTGTTCCGTTCGCCCCTATCCACTCCGGGCAGCTGTGCTCGCCCGCCAATCGGCCCCTTGCTTTATTGCTTGGAGTCTTTCGTAAATATCTTGCTACAGATACCCTTCGGCTCGTGCACGTCGACATTCCAAAATGGCTAGACATCGCAGCGTGCGTAAAATGGATTACGATGAAGGTAATTTTTTTTGTTATCTGGGGATTTTGTAATGTCCGCTTCAGAAATGTTCGGGGACGATGATGATGAATACGATCAACACTACGAAGACGAATATACCGCTTCCCCATCAGACAGTAAGCAGTGAACACTAGATTTATTGATTTTTAGCGAGTTACCTCTACCAACGGACACGGCTGACGTCCACAAATCAGACAGTCGCGAATGCTCCAAGGCTCTTCGAGTTTATACCAGACGACAAACCAGCCGCCGTCGAGAACACATTCAATTTCGACGATGATTCTCCGATCGATGAGGTCGAGGTTCCGCCGCCGCCCGGATTTGCCCCAATTAGCAAGCCACCCACACGGCCGAGCTCTTCCGCTTCCACAGCACGTGACCCGGTTAAGGTACGCATTATACTGAAGGGCCGTTATCGCTGTTTTTAGGCCGCCGGCTTCAGCATCAGCCGAATTGAAACTCCCGAGCCCCGCGTTGTCGAAAATCTTCGTGGTGGGCCATCGACGAAACGAAGCGATTCCAAATCGCCAGCGCGGGCCCTTATGCGCGAGAATTGGGAAGCGCCCAAAGGCTTGACACCAAACGCGTCCTCTCACAGGTTTGTATTTTATCATTTACGCCTAACTTCGTATATCTAGGCTCAACCAACTCGCTTCCATCCTTGCTGCACCTTCAACCCCGAGGCGGGAACGTAAAAGGGCAGAAGGGAAAGAATTGATCAATTTGGTCGTCGTCGGCCATGTAGACGCGGGCAAGAGCACCATGATGGGTCATTTGTTGTGTAAGGTAGGTGTTGCTAAGATAACTCTATAGAACTTTTTTTTGCAGCTGGATTGCGTAGACCAGCGCGTTATGCACAAATATCGACAGGAATCGGAACGGCTTGGGAAGGGATCGTTTGCGTTCGCTTGGGTATTGGACGAGACGGAGGAAGAGAGGTGGGATCCGCCGGAAAATCGGCATTTTCCATTTGCGACTTATTAATTTCAAGTTTTAGGGCGCGAGGTGTGACGATGGACATCGCGAGGACGAGTTTTGAAACGGAACACAGACGAATCGTTCTCCTTGACGCGCCCGGCCATAAAGACTTCATTCCGAACATGATCACTGGTGCGTTTCGCGGACCTTGGAGATTTTTATTTTTTTGGCACAAAGTTTAAAGACAATGCCTCTTTAGGCATAAAGTATACGTACGTAAGGGCTATCAAAGGCCTACAACTTTCTCTGGAATCGTTTTTGAATTGAAAACGCGCTAATCGCGATACATCGTTTCTAGTTTCAGAAGTTGAAAAACGGAATTTTGACACCATAACGCCAATATATTTTTTCCTTCCCCAGGAGCATCGCAGGCCGATGCCGCTCTCCTCGTTGTCAACGCAAATATTGGCGAGTTCGAATCTGGCTTCGACAAAGGCGGTCAGACCAGGGAACACTCGATGCTTATCCGGTCTCTTGGTAAGCCAAATTCCACACAACATTTTCTTTTAGGCGTCAGTCAGCTAATCGTCGCCATCAACCAAATGGACAAAGTCAACTGGTCGGCCGATCGCTATAAAGAGGTGGAGTCGCAGATCCGTGTCTTCCTGGAGCGACAAGCCGGATTCAGCAAGATTACTGTCGTGCCCTGTTCCGGATTGGCTGGTGAAAATTTGGTGAGAATCGCTAGTTTCCGCTCATCAAAATCTCTAGACGGAACGCGTAAAGCCTGGGTCCCTGTTGCACAAATGGTATGACGGCCCTTGTCTGCTGGAATTGATTGGTTTGTCTGCTATCTGTCAATTTAACCCAATTTAGATCGATTGAAAGCCCCTGCCAGGGCTTCTGACGGGCCGCTACGGGCGATCATCAACGATATCTTCAAGGCCACCACTTCGCAGCTTTCCGTTTCGGTGAAAATTGAATCGGGAGATGTTGAGGCAAACGATGAAGTGTACATAATGCCCACCGCGAACACCGCATTTGTAAAAGGTATCTTTGTAAAACCATGTTCTCAATTCGTTTTTGTTCAGCCGTTTCTATGGAAGGAAGCAGCGCGGCGAGCGGAGCTTTCACCGGAAGCCAAGCATTGATGACGCTCAATGGCCAATTCGAGCCGGACACCATCCATCCGGGACACGTGCTGACGAGTCGCGGAAAAGATGCCCTCATGCCGGGTCGAACGTTCAAGGCACGCATCGTCGTCTTCGACATTGCCGTCCCGATTATGAAAGGTTGCCCTAAAAAATGCCTTGTCATAACCAACTTCAGGGACGAAAGCCGAGCTCTACTGTCACTCCCTCTGCGAGCCGGTGACATTTAAGAAGCTTGTCAGCGAGATCAACAAGACCAATGGAGAGGTGCTCAAGGATAGGCCACGGTTTGGAACGTTGAATTTTCTAAAACATCTGTATAGGTGCCTTGCCAAGAACCGGTCTGGTGT
Source organism: Mesorhabditis spiculigera (assembly GCA_958295435.1). Classification (NCBI taxonomy): domain Eukaryota; kingdom Metazoa; phylum Nematoda; class Chromadorea; order Rhabditida; family Rhabditidae; genus Mesorhabditis; species Mesorhabditis spiculigera. The sequence goes on along the minus strand of CATQJA010001078.1, from coordinate 108,857 downwards.
CGTCATCCTCGAAACGGAGCATGAAGTGGCTGTTGAGCCTTATACGGTACAAATTTGAAAATTTGGGAAGAAAGACGTTGAAATTAGATTTGCAAACAACTCGGCCGGATCACGATCCGATGCAACAATCAAACGATCGCGGCGGGCATCATCGAAGCTAAAGTGGATATAGGGGATATTTGAATTGTTTTTAGCTTCTTCGCATGTTGTGATATCGGAACACATACTGCCTTATAGATATTCCTTGTTCTCGTTGTATAATTGTATGAACACCGGTTATTTTGTGTTTTTACAGGTTTTTGATAAATTTTTACGAGTATCGGCTCCCCAACAACAGAGTACCCGAGGCTATAGATATTTCGCAGGCATGGTGCACGACAATTAGTGGCGTTCCTATTACTTTTCGAAAGTGTTTTTATTGAAATTAATAATTTTGGACATTTTGGAACTACGGATGCGATTGTAATTGGGTTACAGAAATGGCCGACGTGCAGCCTCCGTTCGAGACGGAAAAAGAGGCCGACACGGACACCCCCGAAAAACGAGAGGACGAGCAAGGAGCTTCTGGGCTCACTGATGGTATATTTTATTGTTTAACTAGCAAATCCATATTAGAAGCAAACACCCAGTACCAACCGCGCTACATCCTGGACCATTGGGTGACCTGGCAGCCCGATGGCCGGATGATGAAGTACGTCAATGAAGTCTGGGAAGAGGTATCACAGTTTGAATTTCAGTAGTTTCCCCATTAAGGTTATCGAGGAGGACGATCGCACGCTGCTCAGCCAGCTGTGGAACGAGCAGCAACGAGCTGAGACAGAGAAGGTCGTCGACGGGGTCAAGTTGAAATGGGATCCAACAACTCAGCAATGGCTGCCACAAGAGCTGGATGATGATTTTCTCGCAAACTATCAGGTTTTGTGATCCTAACCTTATTGTACAAAAATATCTAGGCAAACTACGGCGTCGCATATGATTACTCCAAAATCGAAGTGAAGAAGCCGGTGGTGCCCGTTGAGAAAAAGGAAGAAAAGAAGAAGGAGACGAAGGAAGAACGCGCTAAACGGAAACGAGAAAATAGGCAAAAGGTCCCACAGCAAGGTAAATTTGGATCGCTGATGCATTGGGAATGATTATTCTTCAGGATGGATCGAAAACGAAGCAAATACGGCCGTTTACGTCACCAATCTACCGCTTGACATTGATGAGGAAGAGTTCCAAGTCCGTGCTCGCCATCCGTTTCCCAAACCCGTTTTAGGCGTTCATGACAAAGTGCGGTGTGATTCAAGTGGAACCACGTAACAACAAACCCAAGATCAAGCTTTATCGAGAGGCCGACGGCTCAGTGAAGGGCGATGGGCGGTTCGTGTCTTTTTTCTGAGAAAACCGGGATGTACATAGATGTACATACGTGAAGCCGGAATCTGTGGAATTGGCGCTCAGCATCCTCGATGGATCCGAATTCAACGGCTCGAAAATTACGGTATAACCTGTGCAAGCCACAAACTAGATTTTTCAGGTGGAACCGGCGCACTTCACACTGAAGGGCGAATACGATCCGGCGAAAAAGAAGCGCCGGCTGACCGCTCAGCAGAAGAAGCGTTTCCTGGAGCAGCAGAACAAGTAAGATAGTAATTTGGAATCGTCACCGCTTGCTTAGAATCTTTGCCTGGACCCCCGACAAGCCCCGAAACTATCGGCCGAAGGCTCACTGTACGGTCGTGCTGAAGGGAGTTTTCACTTTGGAAGAAATGGAGGTTTGTACAATATTTTTTTATGTAACTTTATCGATTCAGCAAAACGCTGCCCTAATGCTCGACCTGAAGGAAGTTTACCAGAAATTGAGCGCCAAGTACGGGACTGTCAAGAAAGTTGTCGTTTATGACGTAAGTTCAATTTTTTAGGCTCATGGCTTGCTGGTGTTTTCAGACCAATCCGGATGGCGTTGTCACCGTCTCGTATACAAATACCGAAGAAGCCGATCTGGCGATCAAGATGCTCGACAAGCACCTGATCAACGGCAAACTCCTCGACGCCTATAACTGGGACGGAAAGGCCAAGTTTAAGGTAAGCCACTTATGACCTCTAAAACCTAGAAAATTTGCAGGTCGAGGAAACGGAAGAGCAGCGCCAAGCCCGACTAGAACGCTATGGACGCGAGCTTGAGGGAAATGACGACGTTGGTTTTTAGCTTCGCTTCAAAAACGAATTTAGGAGGACAAGTCGACGGAAAGCGGTGGCGACACTGACTCGTCAGACGATACCGACTCCTCCTCCTCCGACGGCGAGGAGCAAGACAAACGGGCTGATGACAATGCGGAGAAGTAGACTGTTTTCACAATTCCCCGATGCCGATCTCTTTACAGTTTTTCTTTTTGATTGAACGTTGTGTTTTAAAAGTGTTGTGTTTTTGAATCCGGTGATAAATCATTTTAAGTTGTAGATTCGCTGCATACTTTCGGCATCGTAACGTATCGCCGCAACGCTTCAGGTATTGAAGTGACTTTTTAAAAGTCAGTGTTGTTCCTTGGCAGCGGCCTCCTAGTGGCTACATTTCAATACTCGCAACAATCCGCCCTCGCGCCCCATCACCAAATGAAGCTGAGGTGTAACCCAGTGCGCTCCAGAGGGCATTATCAAAAGAAGATACAGAATCTCGGGTTTTTCTGTAGCTCTTCTAAAGCGGCTCGAATGGCCCATTACGTGGATGACCTTCCCGGAACCAGCGCTGGGACGTCGACCTCTGGTTCGTGCTGAAAGCTTGGTTTTTTCGGGCAAACCCCTCATGGTTTTACCATAATCACAACCAAGCCACAAAGATCAAGTTCAAAATCTTGTTTAGGACCGGAAAACAGCAATTCGTTGATTTCGTCAACCAGCAAGGGCCCCTATGTTCATCAGGTGAGCACGAGGTTGCATAAAAACCCGAAAAATTTTAGTTCAAACACCACTACACCCATCTGATGAACGCACTGTCGGAGTTGCGACGCGATGAGGAGCTGTGCGATGTCGTGCTGCTGGCTGGGAGTGAGAACCGGAAAAAATCGTGGCAAAAACCGAATTTAGCGCACCGAATACCGGCACATCGCGTCATCTTGGCGGCCTGCTCGTGCTATTTCAAGACAATGTTCACCACAAGCCTCCAGGAATCCAGCCAGCGTAGGAACATTTGCGTTATCGGGGGAGGGGGGAAGCATTTTAATACCATTGTTAAGCGAATTTAGCTAGATTTCAGGTAGAAAACTTCTTAGAAAGTAGAAATGAGGTTTTTGTTGGAAAATATATTTTTTCTTGGTTTTGTAACATTTTATACGTTTGGAACAATCACAAAAAGTATATGGAAACGTAAAGGATCCTCCCCCGATAATGCGAAAGCACCGGAATCATTTTTTTAGGCGAAATACGAATGCTCGAAATCGACGGCCAAACGCTGTCACAAATGGTGATGTTCTGCTACAGCGGCGAGGTGAGGATCGCGTCAAAAACAAGCTATTGAAGCGTTTAGTTGAAAATCACTGACAGCTCGGTGCAACAACTCCTTCCGGCGGCCTGTTTGTTGCAGATGGGCGAAATACAGGTTAGCCCGTCTTAATGGGTTTTTATCTATAACTTTTTTTGTTTTTATATTTTTATAGCTTTAAGCCTTATTTCTGATCCCCCGTTTCAGGATGTTTGCTGCGAATACCTTGGCAAAAACCTGGACCCGTCGAATTGCCTGGGCATTCGAGCTTTTGCCGACACGCACTCATGCCGCGAGCTGGCGAGGATCGCCGACGTCTACACGCAGAACAACTTTCAGGTATTACTCTCTAGGGATCCTTGAGTATTATAAATTGTTTTTCGCGTGTATTAAATAATATTAGGCATTGTAAACTTAATTTATTATCTTTTTAGCAAGTGATCACATCCGACGAGTTTCTGCAGCTCTCCCTTGAGCACCTGCTGATATTGGTGTCAAGCGATGAGCTGCACGTGAAATCTGAGGAGCAGGTAGTTGGATTGGCTTCTTTCATTATGTCGAAAAATCATTTTATCGAAAACGATGCGAAATTTTAGACGAATAATCGAGGCGAAAAGGGCCAAAATTTCGACAAAATGAGACAAGATATTTCGACAAAAGTATTTTTGACAAACTGAAAGCAAATCAGTTGGATCTGCCTGTATTGATTGATTTTAACTGTCAAACTTTAACTTACTGAAAAGAACAAAAAATTGTAAAACCGTTTTGTGTGGGCCATTTTGCGCATTCAAAAACCCATTGTAGGTTTTCGAAGCTGTCAAGCGATGGATTCATTGCGATTTGGCGGGGCGCCGGCAACATTTGGCGACGGTAAGTGGATTATTTTTTATTACAATCGCCGTAAATGCGTCAGAAAGACAAGGATTGGGTAAAAATGCGTGAGGGGCGAATATGCATTTTGTAAAGCATTAAAATTCGTTGAAAGCATCAATTTGCTGTTCAACTAAGGTAGATTTTGATGGTGGAGAGGATTGTGAGGCGGCAAAATGGGCAGCTATCGCTGAGCCTTGTCGAACAGTCCGAGCACGTCGTATGGCCGCAGCTAAAATTATAGTTGTGGTTCTTTGCTGATAACGGGGGGAGGTCATTTTTTGCCTATACGTACCTGTTAACCATAAACATTGTATTTTATAGCCTTTTCTAGTAGTTTTTCATTGCTAGAAATTTATAAAAACTATTTAAATACTTTTGAAAATTCCGGACTTTTTACTTTTTCAATTATTTGTTATACATTTTTGGGCAATAATTCAAAAATGTTCGAGATATCTAAGAATTTTCAATCTAAAGACTGTGTAAAACACTATAAAACTGATTTTTTTTGGTGATAGGACCGTACGTAATTGCTGGCGGAAAATTGCCCCCCCCCCCCGTTAACAGAGAAGAACGGTAGTTGTTCGTAGACATTTAATACTAAAATTAATATTTAAATTCAAAGAAATCACGGGTTAAATGCCGTGTCGATTGGGTTTGTGATGCAAATCTTGCAACTCGACGCCGGGAGCTCGCCGTAGGATTGTTGGGCCAGTTCGCTGGTGGTGTGCCTAGGTTTTTCTTTGCGATTTCCGTTACACACCTACCGACGACTTCTCCTTCTCGTGGATCTCGTCGGTCTCCTCTGTTCATCTACCATTCCGGGTAGCGGTATCGGATCTGGGTACTTGCGCATTATCGGGGGAGGGGGGGTGTGGTTTCTATATCCAGAAATGCCTAGAAATTTTGATACTAAGTATTTTTTTTGTAGTTGGTAAAATTCGAAATTTTGATCGATAAAAATCAAGATTATTTGTATTTTTAGTAAAATTTTGAGCTTTAGGGTATCGCTAAAGTTTTATTAACTACCGGCTAGGCGGGGAAGAGCTTGCTGCTCTTGCATATTCGGCTCCGAGCGGCTTCTCCTATTTTCGAGGGCGGCCACCATATTTTGGATGTGTCGCCCGTTCGGGCGGGCTCTAGGCGGGAGTGCTACAAAAATCCCAGCTTTCCCCAAAGGATCTCTGCTAGCCTACCGGGGTGTTCAGCTACTGGCCCGGGATCAGGAATTGGGGGTTGATGTCGAAAGTTCCGTTGGAATCGGAGTATTTACTCCGTTTCCACGTGACTTCCGAGGTTCCTTGCTATCCCGTGGACCGCGCTGGGTCCCGCAGGGCCGCGCGCTATCGTAGGCACCGCCCCCTCTGGGGGCTCTCGGATTTATCGCCCTACGCGTGTGTTGGCTTTTATGCCACCCCGTATGGCGATTCCGTGAGTCCCACGGGTGTCGGCGTGTGAACGAGTATCTCTGAGTCTTGTTCCACGCGCTCTGCTTACCGTCCAGTTCTACCCCTGTGGAACTGGTGCGGCTAAAGCTAGAGTCAGACAGGCGTTTTCCCCCTATCAGTCTACCCCATTCCCCTTCCCTTCCAGACTCTTTCTACTGGCCCTTTAGGCCAGCCTTTTACTCACCTGTTCATTTATTTATGTCATATACTAATGTACATAAATCTTTATCTCTATCTGTCCTTCCATTGGTAAATACACTGGATCTTATTCGTGGTCTGTGGGAAATCACTCGGCGTATATATATTCCTCAGACCTCCGCTGTCCCGATGATCCACCGGTATGGGAACAACTGGAGAGTCATTGCTATCTTGGTGGCAAGCCCCTTCGCGTGGCCATTACTCGGATTATTCCGGTAATGGAGGGGTGCAGGAATAGTTTTTGACATGGTGCGTCGGCCGTTGTGTAAAAACCCAGGTCAAGATACCAGTGATTACCTTTTTCTCTCTATCACAGATTTATTGTACTTGGTTTTCCATTTTTCCACCGTTTCAGCGTATTCCCATAAGCAGTCTCTTCGTCCGTAGACCCCTCGGTCCGGCCAGACCAGGTGTTTATTGGCTTTTGCAGCCGCAGGCCCAGACCCCGCTGCAAGGGAAACCCTTTCCAGAACGTTGAAGATGAATTCCAGAGTGAGCAGTGGACACTGCAGGGCTCGAGAGCTTGATCAGCCGAGTCAGCCTTCTCAGGTTCGGCATTGCCGGCGCTGAGTCTAATCCTGCATAGGGCAGAGATTATTCACCACTCTAGTTCCCCATTGAAAACTGGCAGCGTCCATGGATAAGCGACCGAAGAAAATTCCGGCACAAACGGGAGCTGCCCCCCTGAGGCTGCCCGTCCGATGAAATTCCGGCGTGAAAAACGGGAGCTGACCCCCTGAGTCTGCCCGTAGCTGTTGCAGGATCCGTGGGGCGAGGAGGAGAAGATATGGTCCACCCGCAAGCTCGTTCCGGCTAGCACGAGTTAAGTCTTGTGCGTGTTAGGGGATTTCGGAATCCGTTCCCAGAAGATGGACGAGAGCAGACTGACTTTTTGGCGTTTACGCCAGGTGAAGGCTGTGCCAAATCCAGAAAAAAGAAGATCGAAGTCTCTTCGGAAAGGCAGAAGAAGGAGATGCGATGGAGGAAATCGGCCCAGACGATTTTTGGCTTTCGCCAAACCCAGCTCTACAGGAGTTTCTTGACTCTAAGCAGAAAAAAAGCGCTGGAAATGGTGATATTTTGACCCATTTTCCATCCAGACCCCGTCAGAAACACGTTATCGCCATTCGCGAACGTAGCTTTCCTTCAAAGCAGATAGAATTTACGTTTTCAAAACGTTCTTTCACTTTTTTCTTTCCACTTTTCACTTTTCCAAACGTTTTGGTTGAGAAATCGACAATTGCGCGGGGCAGTACGAGCAAATTCGCTACGACGCCGCAGCAGGGCGCGGCCGACGAGAGGGCTCGCCTTTTATGGGCATTTCCTCCGGCGGTGGCCCAAAATTTGTCATTTCCCTTCCATACGTCTAAATTCTATCTCTTTTTAGTCCTTTCTCTTCACAAATTTCTTTTTGTGTCCTCTCCATTGCTCGTTCTGGGGAAACCCGCCATTCCAGATCCTTCTAGCTTCGTATTTCCCTCGGGAGACACGAGCAACCCAGACAAAACTCATTTCATGAGTGGAGCAAATCGCTCAGGGAGAAATTCCCACCAAAGCAGAAAGATTTGCGCTTTCAAAAGCGTAATCTTTGATAGTTTCGCAAGGCAGTCTCCAGTTGTTCTCCAATTGTCGTTTTCGCGAGACCAGATTGGACGAGGAGCGGGCACTGACGAGCAAACGAGGGACAAGGACCGATGACGACTTCCCTGGAAGGAACGCGGTCTAGGAGCAGTACGGATTCACGAATGAAGCAGGTATTTGTATTTTGAACCATTTAACTTTTGCCCACTTTTTGTTTTTCAAATTTTTATTCAAATTTACGGTTTAAATCGCCCTGAGGTGGTGTACGATTCGTTCGTTAGCGCCCCAAAGAGCATTTAAAGCCAAAATTTCTTTATCAAATTCCAAATTATCTTTGAAATGGTTCATTATACAATACTCTTCAGTGAATTCCGTAGTTTTTCAGCAAACTAAAGCAGATTTCAAGTCCTCGGACTTGATTTTCTTCGTTTAAAGCAGATTCAAGTCGAGCGCGCATTCACTTGCAACCTCGCAAACGGCTTTTTTGGTTGTTAGTTGACCTTTGCATCATGCATTGGTATACGCAATCATTGCCAACATAAAGCAGAACTTTTTATCTTCATTTAGGTATCTCTGCAGCGCGTTCAGCCGCTTTCGGCGCTCCGTCTTCAGGTCCGCAGCAGCCCGTACACCTGCAGCCGATCGAAGGAAGGATGCGCGGATAGCAGAAGGCCAGCAACAAGCGCAGCAACACGAAGATAAAGCAGACATTAGCGCTTTCGCGCCAAGCAGAAAATCGACAATGAATTTATTCATTGTTTAGTCAATTCCAGATCTTTTTTGTTTATTTACGTCAGACTTGTGCATGTTGCGAAAACAAAGCAGCATGTACATAGGGTGCAAGTCGTAGCATAGGAAGTTTCGACTTCGAGGGCGCGAGCAATCGCGCCTAAAACTATGGCTACGCTCTTCACTCATCCTCTTCACTTCTTTCCATTCCTGGAATAGAAAAGCAGAAATTTCTTTTGAATTGACTTTCAAAAAAAAAAGTGTTTACGCACACTCAGAGCAGAGATGCGCATGTATATGCGTTGAGCAGACCCCGATTCATTCATTTGATTCGGCGGACAAGCAGCAGCGTCTACTCATCGCCGTGCGGCATCACATCTACTCCCGTCTACAACGAGCGATCATCCGCTACGCCAGCAGCCATCGACTCGAGCTCAAGGCCGATGTGGATCAAGTCGCTCAAGCAGGAAGCTCGTCTTCAAAACCGGACGAGGAAGACTACGATCTGTAAGTTGGAATGTTTTGTTTTTGAGTGATCTGTCTTACGCTCCGGCGCTATAGGCAGACAGCTCTTAGTGTTGTCCGAGTTTTCGAATACTTGTTCGTTGGTTGTTGCCTTACGGCACATAGCTTTATGCTACCACGGGCAGGCTTTCGAATACTTCGGACAGCACTACGAGCTCTCAGCTCGTGTTAGTATATTGGGTTTCCACCCAGTGTATTTACGAGTTACAAAACAGTCCAGTTTACTTATCATAGCTCTTTTTTTCCTTTTGCCGCTAGTTTACTAGCAAATCCCAGACTTTAGAGTTTAGAAGTTACTATCATTCTTGATAGTTTCTTCGCAAAGCAGGGCATGTTCGTAGCTTGTCTCGAACATGTCTCTTCAGCATCCTCAAGCCAGATCGTTGTTTCCGATGCTGCACGCAGTGACGACTACACCACAGCAGAAGACAAGATGGGGCCACGAGAAGATGTTCAAGGACTTCGTGAGCAAGGAGTGCGCATGCTTCATGGTCGACAAGCGCACACGTCCAGTCTTCAAGTCAACGAAGCATCTTCAGTGTTGTGAGATAAGTTCGTTTTGTTTTTGCTTTGTTCGCTCTCGAGCTGACGTGAGCGCACCGCCGCCGTCCTCGTACGTTCATCGCAATTCAAGACAGTTCTTTCTCACTTCACTTTAGATCAAGCAGATTGAGGCTGACATTGAGCAATCAGTTGTCAGTCTCCGCCAAGACCAAAGCAGATCCCTTCCGGGATGTCTTATGAATTTTTCTGCCCAGACTTAGGTTACTTTGGATCTCGATCCACTCCAGATTTCTTGCTTCTTCATCCAGCCAGACTTAGCGTGGGATGAGAGGCTTGTTCTGCAAGCTGCATCTTGAAAAGCAGACTGCGGGAATCGACTACACTTCCTAACGCACATAGAATAGTGAATGTTAGGATGCCAGACGTTTGTCGAGCTCTTATCATTTTACTTTTCTTATGTTGTGTTGATGTCCTTCAATCGTTCTCTCTCGTTCTCTCGTCGTTTTCCTAATATTTTCTTTTCAGATGGGTAGCTCTGGCAGGTCAAGCAGGAGGCCGGCCTCGTCCTCGGATGAGCCCGGCGGCAGTCGTCAGCGCAACAAGGAGCCGACTCCGGCTATCAAGAAGCCGGGGAAGAAGCACCAGTCCGCGTCAACGACTCCCCCCAAGCAGAAATCTCTCCCCCCAAAGCAGAAATCCCCTCCCCCCAAGCAGAAATCTTCTTCTTCCAAGGTAGACACCAAGTCTACCATCCAGACACGCACTCCTGTAGTGCAAAAGGATCAGCAAGCCACCGAGTCCCTTACGGTGACACCTCCGGTAGCGCTGATACCAGACCAGGGTGAAATGGACCTCGAGCCTTTCCTCTCAATTCCCGCTCAAGGCCAGCCACAGGTTGACCAGAAGCACCACACCAAGCAGAATCTCCCTGTTTCTCAGCTCGACCAAGCTGTTGCCAAGTTGGGCCTCGGCCCTAATGACGGCAGCGAGGAGTCAGCCATGGAGGAATCCGATGGTGAGCAGGAGAAAGAAAGCGAGCCGCAAGGTGAGCTTAAGCAGACTGTCGATCCGAACTCGGACGAAACTCCGATGCAGATTGACGAGCAGGAGCAGCCGAAAGGCACCGAGCAGACCATTCAGGAACACTCGGATGAAACTCCGAAGCAAGTTGACCAACTTGCCCTGAACAACGACCCTACCCAGACCCAAGCTGATATCACTAACTCAGTCCAACAAATGGATTGGGCTGACGAAGTTAATCAGTACGTGGATGACCGTGACAACATGGTCGTCTGCGGTGCCCCCTTCAAATGGTGGATAGAACCCAAGCCGGATCTTCAGACCGGACAGGCTGAACAGGAGGGATTGTTTGATACAGTCTTCTACTTCACGCCTATTGGTATGTCCCCCAGGACCCAGATCATCTACGCAGGAACGGAGAGGCTATGCATTAGCGCCGCTCTTTGCGCTCAGAACCTCCAGATCGAGTACATCTTGGTCAGGCCCATGCCACCGATCCCAGCCCAGCGTCGTGCAAACGTACCTTGGGTGATCGAGTGCGAACCCAGATTCCGCGATCGCGAGTTTTTCTTGCGTAAACCAGAAACCCGCGAAATTATTCGCGCCTTCATCGGAGCAGGTGCTGATCTGAAAGATGCGAGCACTCCCCAGAACCTAGGAAGTATGAACAACTTCCTCTGCAACTTCCAGACCATGGAGACAGTCGCACCTGTACTGTTCGCCCAGAAAGGAGAGATCATTCGCGAGATTATTAGTCTCACGACCTGCGACCAAACCGCAGATGAGCTCATCGAATTCCTTTGGGAATTCTTCCAGCAAGCTGCTCAGCTTGATGCCGGCATTCTCGGAGTTATGGCTGTAAGCTTGTGCGTACATACCGACTTCGAGAGCAAGCTGGATCACAAAGGATTCTACCAGGAAGCCTGGGCTGATGTCCTTAAGCAGACCCGTTCTTTGTACAACAAAGAAATTACAATCCTCGATCCTACGGTAGAAGCCTATCTCAAAGCAGTCTACGATGCTCTTACCGAGATCCCTCGGCAAGAGCTTGCAAAGCAGAGTCAGCGTCGAGAATCTCGTCGAAAGCAGATCCATCATAAAATGAACAGTCCAGACCACGAGCTGATCACTCCAACTGATCCTAATCTTGCTACGGCAGAGTTCGGCAAGATTACTCCAGGCAAAGATGAGAACGTCTATCCGTTCAGTCATCAAAACGCTGTGGCGCCCAGAAACACTCAGTACCGTTTCTCACAAGGACCTGTTTACCATCAGTCCATGTGTGGTTTTTGGGAGAAAAGCCCAAAACACGGTGTGATTGTGAAAGGATCCCAGACTGTCATCGCAGAATTGACAGCTCAGCAGACCGATCACGCAGACACAGTCCATCGATTGACCCCTGCTGATTCCACCATCCCAGGAGAAATTCTTATTCGATGCTTCGAAGATAAGAATTTTGTTTGCCCTCCCCTTACAGGAGAAGCATCCAATCCAGACTTTTCCCACTTTACCTACGACCCAGAGCTCAATGAACTCGGTCGAGAAAGTACCCCAGAAGAGCCTTCTCCTAAAGCAGTCGAAGCCGCCACTTTTTACAAGTGGAATGACCAGAAAAGGAGCAGCGACAGGCGCAGCCCAGCTCGCCGTGTCAGCGGATACTACCGTTCCCTGGCCTCGGACAGGTTCAGTCAGATCACCGCCGATGAGCCTTTGAGCGAGTTTGAATCCAAACTCTGGCACGCTGCCATGTACCCGCCCGAATACGTCGATCATTCGTGGCAGGCTTACCAGAAAAATGACGCTATTGCGTACAAAGCAGAAACCGAGTTCCAACACGACTTGTGGTTGGTTCGTGTCAGAACTATTCCAGTGTATCGTGTATGCACACAACCAGACCGTCCAGATGTGAAGGTGCTTGAATACACACCGTACACCATCTTCAACCAGCACTATCGCTTCGCCGATGGGATCAGACCAGGAATGCTTGGATACCTCGGTGGTCGTACCGCAGGGCTTAACAGCTCCGCAGACCTCGAGTACGTCTACGTCCAGATCATTGGCAAGAATGAGTTCCGGTGGGACTTGCTTTTTGTGGTGTTCCACTTGAACGTAAACGGCAACACCGTTGAAGTCATTCGCCGAGCAGTCAATTACTTCATCTACTCCAACAAGCAGACCGATTTTGGCGGACGCACTCCCAGGCAAGCTCTTGAGGATTTCCTCAAGCTTCCCGCTTACGCCAAGTCCAGTATCCCCACTCAGTCAGGCGGCCGCAACCCCAGATGCTACTGCATGGGTAGCGATAGCTATTGCCACTGTCCAGAAGTCTGTCTCCTACTGGCCCCCTACAGCTTCGTTCTCACTCTCGCAAAGACGATGAACATCTGTCCGGGTGACTCCGACAGGTTCTCGCTTCTTTGCGTGAGGAACAGAGAATGGTCAAAGTCAGTAGAGACTCAACCAGGCCCCCACGGTTTCAACCAATGCAGATTCCCAATTCCAACGGAAGACGGAAAGTGTCCCCACTGTGGCGAAGCGTATCATTGCGCCGCTTGGTGCATGGTTCGCCACATCCAGATTGGTACCTTTGACTTGACAGCAGATGACTTGTTGGCCGACCGGACCACTCTTCGTGATTGGGACCGGAAGAACTATCCTCGCATTAAGCAGGATATGTTCGCTGACGCCATCAAAGCAGGCCTCCCTCCGCCCACAAATGCGGAGAATATTCGTCGCAGAGAAGCGCGAAACCCAGTCGCTCGCCCCGGCATTGTAGCGTTCACTGCCGAACAGCGTCAGCAAGCTGCGCTTATGCAGACTTTGAACCTGGCCCGCCAATTCGGCCTCGGCAAGCAGAAGCGCCCGAGCACTAGCCCACAGAGGAAGTGCGACGACGACAAGAAACCCAGAATGGCTTCTACCATCCAGGCAGTTCAGAACGTTCAAACCGCGGCTAAGCCACAGATGAGCGGAACTAGCCTCCAGGCTTCCACTTCCCAAGTCCAGAGCCATCCGTCTACATCGTCTACGCAGTCCTCTTCGTCTTCTCATACGCTGCTGGGCCAAGGAACTTCGCGCTCTGCACATCCCTTCGATGTCAGAGAGGCGAACCCTTGCAGGCAGCGTCTGCAGTTGCTGAAGCTGAGCGTCAGAGACGCATCGCAGACCCGGAGCCAGCCGGCCAAGGCGAAAGCCGAAGCCGGAGTGGGCGCGGTAACTTCCAGGGTTCCCGCTCTCGTTCGTCCCGTCCTTCGAAATCGAAGGGTCGCGGACAACACTGAGCAGCCTTGGTAGTTATACCAAAACCAAGCAGACTTTTGTATTTCGTATTTTACCAACCCAGAATCTAAATTTTTTCCCTTTTCAAGCAGACATGGATCTGGGGTCAGGAGGTTTTTTCTTTTGCACCTACCTCCTAAATTCCAGATTCATAAAAACGTTTCCACCCAAGCAGAATAGGAAAGATGTTCCTTAAGCAGATCTTCTCTTCCCTCTAAGCAGACTCAAGGATACAAGCAGATGAGCAGCCGGCTTCCCGTCAAGAGTCGCCGTCCGCCCTCGTCTTCAACGTCATCTCCGCCAAGTCTGCCTCGAGGAAGCGAATCTGATAAGCCACTCTTTTCCTATTTGTTTTTTGTTTTTTCTATTTCAGGCCCTATCTGTGCGTCGGGTTACCGGGCCCTTTAGGGGCGCACAGATCCCCTCCCCTCTCTCTTTTTTTCCTAGGCCTTTAGCCTAGTGTCCCCAATTTTCACTTGTCTACTCCTCCACAGGAGTCCCTCTTTCCCCGCCCCCCTCCGGTTCCCCTAACTCTCCAGTCGGGCTCATTTCCCTTACCGACAGAGAGTCCCCCGTTTTACCTAAGCAGACCTGTCTACTCCCTTGTGGAGTCCCAAACCTATCCAGACCTAGTCAGTTCTTCGTCATCCCCTCCCAGACCCCCACTTCGAGGCCGCGAGGCTCCTGCCCCCAGATCGGATCCAACGGTGAAGCGCCAGCACTTCCCTCGGCCCCCAAGCCGGGCGGGAGTGTCGAAAGTTCCGTTGGAATCGGAGTATTTACTCCGTTTCCACGTGACTTCCGAGGTTCCTTGCTATCCCGTGGACCGCGCTGGGTCCCGCAGGGCCGCGCGCTATCGTAGGCACCGCCCCCTCTGGGGGCTCTCGGATTTATCGCCCTACGCGTGTGTTGGCTTTTATGCCACCCCGTATGGCGATTCCGTGAGTCCCACGGGTGTCGGCGTGTGAACGAGTATCTCTGAGTCTTGTTCCACGCGCTCTGCTTACCGTCCAGTTCTACCCCTGTGGAACTGGTGCGGCTAAAGCTAGAGTCAGACAGGCGTTTTCCCCCTATCAGTCTACCCCATTCCCCTTCCCTTCCAGACTCTTTCTACTGGCCCTTTAGGCCAGCCTTTTACTCACCTGTTCATTTATTTATGTCATATACTAATGTACATAAATCTTTATCTCTATCTGTCCTTCCATTGGTAAATACACTGGATCTTATTCGTGGTCTGTGGGAAATCACTCGGCGTATATATATTCCTCAGACCTCCGCTGTCCCGATGATCCACCGGTATGGGAACAACTGGAGAGTCATTGCTATCTTGGTGGCAAGCCCCTTCGCGTGGCCATTACTCGGATTATTCCGGTAATGGAGGGGTGCAGGAATAGTTTTTGACAGTTGACGCTCTTCGATGAGATTAGTTACTGTTTCGGTCTCGTCAATGGGCAATCGTGGCGTAATCTAAAGTTTAAACATTTCCTTAATTTTTGCTATAAGTTTAATTATGCTTAATAGCGTAATAGTAAGCATTTAAATCGCGTTTTTGCTAAAATTGATCTATATTAAAGTAGAAAAACAGTTTAGATGACAAAGAAAACGGTTAACAGCTTGAAATTTTATTCGAAGCGCCATTTTTTACGTTAAAAAAATAAATTTTTGTGGTATTTTTCATTCTAAATGTGGAATCTTGGACATTTAGAAACAATGAAAACAATGAAAAGCGCTTATTTTTTCTCCAGCTCTCTCTCTCGTCTCTCTCTCGCTCTCGCTCTCTCTCCTCCCTTTACAAATGTAAATTGTCTTATTTTATCTATTAGAAAACTCGGACAAAGGTGAGAAAAGTTACATTTTATTTATTTCCAAAATCTCCCAACCTCCGCAATTTCCTCGCCCTCATAGAAATGACATTTGATGTGTCGATTGGAGTGTGCCGGAACTTTATGATCCGGTCTGTTATATTCCTCAAGCACCTTTAGAAAACTTTATAGCTTTTAAGACCCCGAATTCCCACCCGAATAGCATCCCGCTCCTCGGCAAAGCTAACAGCCACGTAGCCACGTTGCGCATAGGATGGCTGGCGGTTGATTGCTTGGATCTGGGGGGATATTTTGATTCTCAAAAAATTGAGTAAAATATCAGATATACCGTAATTTTTGTAAAGTTTAAATCACCTCTCCCTCTTGCGCGAAAACCTGCTCAACCTTAGCGAAGCTCGTGCTCCCCACTCCCATATGGACTAGCAGGGTGTGGCTAAAAGGGGCTAACTGAAGTCCGGTCATAATCCCGACAATCCAAAATGCCGACAGCCAAATCTAATATTCATTAATTTTGGCCTGTCGAGATTTCGGTTGTCGGCGTTTTGGTTGTCTGCATTTTGTCCTGTCGGCATTTTGACTATCGGGCGTTTGGATGTCGGCATTTTGGTGGTTAGCTTTCCGGTTAACTTTACGAGGAATTTTTTGTCGGGCTGCGTCAAGCCTGGATGCGTCATGGCTGGCCGGAATTTCCGGAGCTTTACGAGTTACGACTTACCCGGGTTGACGGGTGGAAAGACCGGCCATGGCCGAGACAAGGAATTCATCGAGAAGTTCGCCGTCTGTTTGAGGGGATTCTGTAAGCGCGGCTAAAGGGGGAGGAGAGAGAGATAGGGATAACGGGAGATAAATAGAGAGAGAGCATGAGAGAGAGAGGGAGAGTGAGAGCGAGAGAGAGATAGGGATAGCGAGCGATAAATAGAGAAAGAGAGAGAGAGAAAGAGAGAAAGAGAGAGAGAAAGAGAGAGAGAGAAAGAGAGAGAGAGAGAGAGAGAGAGAGAGAGAGAGAGAGAGAGAGAGAGAGAGAGAGAGAGAGAGAGAGAGAGCTAAAACCTTACCACTAGCCAACAATTGTCCCCAATCCTCCCCGAATTCGAAATTCTGATCCGGGTCCGGCTCATTTTCCACATCCAGCGCCGAGAATCTAAATTCCCACAAAAATTACAAATTTCTCGAAACTGTCGCTTTTGAGTCTGGCCCTTTTTGGCTACTTTTAACTCTGACGGCATTGCCGTGGTGTTCAGCTGTGTGATAAACTACGCGATTGTGATAGGGCAGTGTCTGGGCAACGCGCAAATATGATGTTTTTTTTGTGCGCTTTTAGAGCCCGGATTTGGTGATTTTTTTGGGGGGTTACCGACCGGCCGGTGACGAGCCATTGCTGGTATTCGAGCTCGCTCAGGTAGTCGGAAGTCATTTGGGGCTTCTATAAAGTTTATAAACTTCTTAAAAACTAAAGAAATGATATAAACTTCACTAATAAATAATAATGTAGAATAATAAAACTTCAATAATACTAATAATAAACGATCAATATAAATTTAAAATCGATTAAGTTAAACTTCTGTAAAGTTTATGACTAAATTTTAGGCTCTTTGGCATTATCGGGGTGACCAAATTTTCCCCTATAAATCCAGAAATGCCTGGTAAAGGTCTTAATACTGTTTTTAGCCAATTTAAGTCTATTTGAAGTGGGAAAAACTCAACGAAACCTAGAAAAGAAATTAAATGAAATTTTTAGCTGAACTTTGGGTGGAAAAATTGGCATTTTTGACAATATATTATATTTCTATTTTTATGTATTTTTGAATGAAAATGAAATTTTTGTTAGAAAAATTGAAAGCTAAGAAAAAGCCTCGATGAAGCCGCTGAATGAGTTTGCCCAAGTCGGGCAACATTATTTACCAAAACTGGGGGCGTGGCCCGGAGACAACAAATGTTGAGACCCCGGGCTCCAGGCACTGAAAACAATCGGGTACATTCAGCCCCGGGGTGGGGCCGACCCAAAACACGGCTGAATCACGCCTGGCACGAATTGTTAGTCAGGGGATTTAACTTAAAAAATATTATTTAGGTATAGGCGGCAGGCTTGGCTTAGCTTAGGCTTAAGCATAGGCTTAAGCTTGGCTTCGGCTTTGGCTTAAGCTTAGGTTTGGCGTCGGCTTAGGCGTAGGCTTAGGCGTAGGCTTACGCTTAGGTCTTTGTTTGGACCAACAGTTGCTTTATTTGAAGCTAAAAACGGCTTAGAACACTCAGAAAAGTTTACATTTTTAAATTTCGATCGAATATCGGCCGTTTTGGTCGAAAAATCGGTATTTTTGCAGTTTTAATAACAAAAATATTGGGTTTAAACCTAGGATTAGTGAAAACAGTTCCTATATCTCAGAAAAATTCATTTAGAAAATTCACAAAATTTAATTTTTTCGCTTTTATTGTAATTTTTGAAGCTTTATGTTAACGAATCGTAAAGTAGAGCCTATGCCGAAGCATAATCCCGTTAACGTAAAATCACTTAAAAACAATACTTTATTTTAATAACATTAAATTTCCAGGTGCTCGAGTACATCCGCCTGCCGTTGTGCGATCCCAAATTTTTGGTGTCTGTCGTCTCGGAGGATCCGCTGGTGAAAGCCGACCCTGCGGCTCGAGATCTGGTCGATGAAGCCAAGGTACTAAATTAATTTTCTAAATTTTGTGGATAAAATCTAGTAGTAAAAACGCTAATTTCAGAACTACTTGCTCCTCCCCCTCGAACGGGCCCACATGCAGGGCCCGCGGACGCGGCTACGACGCGCCGCCTACTGCGGCGAAGTGCTGTACTCGGGTGTGTAACGTAGCGTATCAAAACGCATACATCATAAATTCCTGCGCCTCGACATTGCCTAACGGTGCTGACGGGTCAACGGCCCAATAACAATGATTTGTGATAAGGGCGCGTTTCGTAAGTGAGGGGGTACGAGGTGTACCCGGAAATAAAGAGGAAAATAATTCCTCCCCCCGATAATGCGAAAGCGGCTTTTTCATAATTACGATTCAAAGAAGTAAAATATCGAGTAATTATGATGAAGAATTTTCAGTTGGAGGATGGTGTTGCGGAGAAGCAATTAAACACGTCGAACGCATGAACCCCAACCAGCGACAGCCAAAGTGGGAGCAGGTAGCCCCGATGAAGAAGCCGAGGTAAGCAGCCGATTAGGTTTAGCCTTAGGCTTGGGCTTACAAGCACGCAGCAGACCAGTGGTTTGCAAACAAGGTTTCATTGTTGGTTTTGCCGCGGTAGCTATAAATTTTTAATTAATACGTACGTTATTGCAGAGTCCCAAATCTAAAATACTTTCACAAACTTTAGGAAACTTTCGCTTGATGGAGGATGGCTGCCCATTCTCGCGAATATTTTTTAATTTTTAATTTTTTTGGTGGGATAGCTAAATCTATGATATTCATCACTCTAAAAAATTTTGTCGAAGTCAAGGAAATTATGGACCTGTGCAAAAAGTTCCTGTCAAAAAGCAAAACGAAAAAATCGTGAGAGGATCCGTACCCTCGTCAGTATCCTATCAAGCGAGTTGCTTACCAATCGACCATTCGACCGGTGATTCCATACTGATGGGCGAGCCTAATAAAGCTTCGCGGGATTCTAATTTTTCGCATGCAAATCGTCATTTTCCGGAAGTGCTGTATCTCTGTCCACAGGCCTCCGCAGGAAAATCGGAAAACGGCATCGTGTTCTCCATAGTCGATTACCCGGGGGTAGCCGCGAGGGTTTTGCGAAATTCCACTTCGTCCACGTGCCCTTCCCTTGTTAGACTTAGGCTTAGGCCTGGGCTTGGGCTTTGTGGCGCCCAAATGCGAGTTGCGTCTTTAATGTGTCAGTTGTGGGCGACACGGTTTGAGAGTAAGGCCTTTATTCCACCTTTAAATAGGAGGAACGGTAAGGGCCGGTCTCGGAGAAGGGAGATGATCGGTGAAATCGCTGGCTCGGAAGCCCACACTCTCCTTTGCTGGATTACTGTAGCCTTGAGCAGGGCGACAGCAATTCAGCAAGGGTTATTTGAGTGTGTGTGTGGTATGCGAGGGCCCCAGGCTTATATAGGGGCTGCTGGGCTCCGCCCAGTCAGCCCCCGATTTCCGATATTCCCGGCGGGGAATTTCGGAATTCCCCGCAGGGACTTTCGAAACTCCCCGTGGGCCTTTGCGGATCGGCCCCGAGGGGCTATGCAAGCCTGAGGGCCCGCCCATGCCCTAGATTTTGGGACTCCCTTTCCCGAAGGGTCGGTAGGATCCGACACTCCCGGCCCGAAAAATTAGAGTGGGCCCGATAAGCGGGCCGCGTGAAGATTCACAAGGCGGAAAGGCGCCCGAAAGGCGGGCTTGAGGCGATTAGGGCATAACAAGACGACAATTGCGCCCGCTAATCGAGCTAAACATTCATGAAATCACAATGCGAAAATTGCGCCCAGGCGGGCTGTTTGAGATTTGCACGGGGAGTGAGATCAAATTTACAATAATCGTGCATGATATTTGTTGGTGGTGGTGAGATGCGAAGGGGGGGGTGAACAACGCATGGAAAGGATGCTTCAGGATCAAAGGGAGGCATAACGGGAAATCGTCAATTTGCATTTGTGGGTTGGGCAGGTGGGGGTTGTGGGGTCCGGTATTGGAAGGGGCATGGTATCCTTAGGGAAAATGACAATGAAGTGGAGATACTGAAATCAGAATCTGCGGGGACGGGGGGGGGGGTTTAGTGCTGCTCGCACATCAAGGTGTGGTGCGTCCAGCTGCCGCAATGTGCGCACGGTGCCTTGTACACGCAAGCCAACTCCCGGAGATGACTATGCGTGCACCTACTGCAGCGGTTTTGGAGCCGCAGTAGAGTGGCCAACTCGTGTTTTCGCACATGGCGACACTGAATGTCCAAATGGTGAGGTCTTCCGCAGAGCTTGCACCAAATAAAGATTTCTCCCGACGTGCGCACCCTTTTTTGGCGGGGCTCCATGTTCGGGGAGATGGTTCTTTTTTGGTGCTCGGCTCTGTGGAAGATCGGATGGGGGCCTACTGGCGGTAGTCCACATGGTGCGTAGGTTGATTGACGGGGCCCTAGGTGAGGAGAAGTGGCGCGTTTATCAAGGGAGGGAAAACCGGGAGGGGGTGTGATAGGCGAGAAACCGGGTGGAGGGGGAATATAGCGAGATGGGGCGGGTTGGGTAGGAGAAGCGCTAGGGGAAAGGTTGGCTTCGTTCTGATAGCCCCAAATGGCTGGTCCCGGAGCGGCCTTCCGTTTGGTTCCGGTCCGCTGTACGGTAATCCAAGGGCCAAACGTCGACTGATCGTCGACGGGTTGCTGTAAGTGGGGTCAGGTGAGAGGTTTTAGTTGGGTTCCTGGAGGGATGCCAGGTTTTAAATGACCTTTTAATAGCCGCTGGCGGCTGAGCAATAATAGAAGCTGTTATTCAGCGTTTAGAGGTTGTGTCCGGAATCATGCCGGAGTTTTAGTAGATTGTAGTTGGGGGACCGCTTTTTAGTTTTTAGTTATCGGGAAGCGAGGTCAGGATTTGATTTTTGTTAAAGGGATGATTTGATTAAAGAAGTAAGAAAGGATTATCTCATGCTTGGCCTACCTGGGATTCTAGTTCCAATTTATCCATCTTGGTCGTGAGGTTCTTGAAAGCCTCCAGGCGTTCGTGGGACGTCCCATCTAATTTGGAAGGATCATCAATTGGGGTCGTTGCCAAAATTCTATCTAGCTCCGCAGCTGTTAAGGGCAAGTCCCCTTTTTCGAAGTCGAACTCGGGCAACTCCAGCGCCTTGGTGAGAGGCGGGAAGTGGCGGTCATAGGGCGACGACATTTTGATGATGGATAGATGGAGTTTCCGATTTAGTTCGGGGAAGAATAGGCGCAAAGATGGAATTTAGTCGCGGCCGGTGTTGTTGAAAGCGAGGTGGGTGTTGATGCTGAGGTGGCGGTTGGTGCTCGGATGGCTGGGGCTCGTACGGATCGGTTCAGATCACGTTCGAGCGGCTGGTTGGGTTGAGAATGATCTCCAATTCTCGATATCCTGTAGCTGATGGGCGGGGCTTGTCAGTGTATTTTCATTGGGCCTCCGTGCGGCTGTTCGAGTGATCAGGATCCTTGGGGGCCCGGTTGCTGCGCGTCTGGCAGAGTTTGAGTAAGCCCTGGAGCGCGAGCCCTGTCGCGTTTACTATGGGGCTGAGAATCCGAGCGATGAAGACGAGAAGAGGCCAAATAAAATAAAAAATGGTGAGGAGAGCCAGAATTCCCAAGATACTGAGGATAGCGTAGGCGACTGATATCGTCGTGTTTTTGATGTTTTCTGCTGTCTCCTGGATGCTAGTAAAGTCGAAAATGTTGGAAAAAATGGATGTCCTCTGAGATTTAGAGAGGCTTTTAGGGCGTGCTGTGGTTTTCGTCTGTTGGAGGGTCGAATTTATGTCCTTATTCTCAACGGCCTCGTGCGTCGTTGTGTCACGCGGATCTTCTCGTCTTTGGTATAAAAGTGAATCGACTATCTTGACTCCGGTCTCCTGTGCGACCAAAAGAGGCATTCCGGCGGTCATTTCTCCCATGTCTTCTGAAACGCTTTTGCCGCCGAGTGTTCTTGGCTTTATATAGATTTTCGTGTAGCTTTTTCGGGTGGTGGCTTCCAATGGATCCGATCTGCTGTTTTCTCGCTGCCTTTCTGACCTGAGTGGTGTCGGTTTCGTGACGGTCGGTCCGATTTTTGTAGTCTTTTGAGGGGTTGTTGTTGTTTTTGTAATAAAATTTGAGGTTGTTGTGGGTTCTGAGCATGGATTAGGGGTCGCGGACTTTGTAGTTTCAGCAGGAATTGGAAGCGTGAGGTTCAGCTCGTGGTCTCCGCAGGTAATCTTGCAATTTCCTGTAAGAAGGGTGTTCTGAGGGACAGAGAACGTCGAAGCTTCATTTGCTTGGCTGCAGGGAATAATTAAGAAATTGTCGCCACACTCCGCCAGCGCGGTTTTCTCCTTATTTTGACCCCTGCATTTTATGGACAGTATGCTGTTATTTGCGAGTTCGGTTGATTTGGATAGGTGTACGGTTGCCGAACAGCTGTCCTGCTCATCTTCCTCCTGTGTTTGATCTAGTCGTTTGGGGGTCTGCTCGTCAGTTGGATTAATTTCGAACACGTCCGATAAGGAAATAACTTGAATTTCCATATTAATGGGGATTTTCGTAGAGATTTCGATCATCTGTGTGGGATTCTGTGTCAATCGTCCTCCGTTGGGTAGATTGAGTGGGAGCATATGAAGTCCTAGTGAGCTCTGGAGGTCAGAATCTTCGCAGAATAGGCCCGAAGGGTCAGAGCAGGTATTAAGGAACGTGCAGGTGGTCCAGTTACCGTATTTGTTGGTTGGGCATCTAATTCCGAGCTTGTTAAAGCTTTCTTTGAATAATACATAGACTTGTTGTCCCTGGCGGAGGTATTTGGAATTTTGTAACGGAGTGTGTGGCGGGATCTTTCCTAGCACTGTAAGTTGGAAGTTCAAGCGTTGGTTGGGGTGTTGATCGTCGGATTCAATGAGCATTCGGTTCTGGCGTCCTCCCGATGATATTGTTACTTCTATTATGTTATTTAACGTCCAATTAGGGCAGCTGATTATTTCCAAGGGGTCTCTCCCTAACGGTACAGCGTGCGCTTGAGTTATCAGGCAAGTTGCCTTATTTTCGCAATTTTTGGAAATAGGTTTATATCCCTCGTAGCAGTTTAGTTCCCCTGGAATTGGACCAACTTCGGTATCCATGAAGATTTCCGTGCCGTTTAATCGGGTGCATACGTCTCGATTGCAGCCGTGTTCGCCTTCGCAGTTTTCTTCTAATGTGCTAAATGTTTCTGTAGGCCACGAGAAGTACAGTTGTTTTTCGTTGCATATGTATTTGGTCTTAGAGACTTTCACGCTAATCTCGCCCATCATTCGTCCGGTGTGGCTGTCGAAGACTCGCTTACAGATCTCTGGTGTCCGTAGGTTGGAGCGGGAGACAAAATTTATGTATTGCTCGCAAGTTGGGGCTGTGCATCCCGGGATCGACTGGCTGTAGACAGGCTCATAATTCAGGCAGGCCGAGCTGGCCCGTGTCCAGAGCTCCATAAAGCTGAGGAATGGGGGGAGCATCTGCCAGTGCCCGTGCGCGAGCCCTGCCCGGACCCCTGCCATAAATTGAGAGGGCGACGGGTCGGCTGCTACGGTAGGGGCAGCCGCTGGCAGGAAAACTAAGCCGAATGTAAATAGGAATATGGGGGTCGAAGAAACATGAAATTGCACTTTCCTTCTGGGGCTTTTCCTCAAGTCATAGGGCTTGGGTATGTTCGTGCTCTCCTGGGCTTCGATGTTGTTAGGATGCGCTTCGCCGTTTGCCTGGTTTTCTGGGTTTTTTGGGTTTTTAGCGGGGCGCCCCCTTTTTGGCTTTTCAGGTTTTTTAGCTTGGTTAGTTTCCGGGGCTTTTGATGATGTTCCGCGAATTCTTTTTAGAATTCCCTTGCGCTTCGACTGTACGGTGGTTTCTTTCTGTGGGTGTTCTTCCTGTGTTTTGTCGTTAACGGGAGCTGTGATGACCGGGCTTGGTTTTCGTACTTCCAGGGAGATGACCGCATCTGTAGGACGCTCGTGCAGTGTGCCATTCGCCGTTCGAAGCTTGACTGTTCTGCAAGTTCCGTCTGCGCTTAACTTCCTTTCCGTGACCATTGCGAGGGGCCAGCTGGCCCTTGGTCTCTTGTCCGAGGTGATAAGAACGATTTCTCCGACTTCTGGGGTTTTCGTTCCGGTTTTGGGGTTTGTGTGTTGTTTGCGAAGTTCTGATAGGTATTCGGTGGTCCATTTTTCCCAGACGGCTTCAATCAATTCTATTCCGGTTTTCCAACATCGCTCTAGATCGGCTTGCGATACGGAATTTTGAAGTGGATCGTACTCCGTATTGCTGTCTAGGATAAGGTCGGTCTTGGGGTAGATGAAGTCGCACGGTCGGATAGTAATGTTATTCATTTCGCCGTAGACGTAGCTTAGGGGGCGAGAATTTTGTATAGCTTCTACGTCTAACATATGGGAAATGAAGTCTTCCCAATCGAGCCTTTGATGTCCGGTGATTTTATAAAAGGTTGTTTTCAGGATTCCCATCGTCCTTTCGTAGCAACCGCCGTCCCTCGGGCTTGCGGGACGGATGAGTTGCCAGGTTATTCCTTCTTTTGACAAGATATTGTGGATTCTTGCATCTTCAATGAATTTCCGAACTGCGACTAGATTCGTCCCGTTATCGGAGAGCATCTGTTGCGGTGCGCCTCTTCGTGCTACGAAGCGTCTGAAGCAGTGTAGGAACGTGACTGCGGACAAATCTTTTGCAAATTCAAGATGAATCAGTCGGGTGGCTAGGCATTGGAAGACTGAGACCCAAATCTTGATCGGCAGCTCCTCTTTCTTCACGATAAAGGGTCCTGCGTAGTCTACTGCGCAGGCTTGGAAGGGATATTGCCTTTGAACACGAAAATTCGGTAGGTTTGGAGAACGGACCTGCTTGAAACGTTTTTTCTGAGAGCGAATGCATTTTACGCACTTGCTGAGAGTCCTTCTAACGGCTGATTTCAGGTGCGGGCTTTCGAATCTATCCCGGATCGCCGTCGTGGTGTGGCTCGTTCCCACGTGCCCTAGATTTTCATGGGTTTGTCTGATGAGCAATGGGAGGGTTGGGTCTTTAGAATCGAGAAATATTGGGTGTTTCCGGTCAAACGACCACGGGGCGTTTCCGAGTCTTCCCTGAACACGATAAATCCCATCCTCATCTTTGAAAAGGTCGTATTTGCCTTTGTTTTGTTCAGAAATCAATTTCTGTCGGTCTTTGATGAGGATATTTTCGGCTGTGTGGATTGTGGGTTTTGCTGCGGCTTCTTTAAATTTGTTTTTAAATGTTTCTTTCTGCTGGTCAGGGCACTTTTTATAGACCTTTTTGTGGATAAATTCCAAACATCTTGCAGTGGCGCGTACCAAGCGACGGTAGGAGCTGAATCGTTCGACTGGGATTATTGTCTTGAGTTCTTTGTTGGGATTAATTGCGAGCACTTCGGAGTTGAGATCTTCTGTCGCCTTAATTGCATATTTGGGTAGTGGGATTGGGCCTGCGCAGGTTAATTCTTTGGGTCCACACCTCCAGTGTTCCGATAAAATCATCTGCAGGCTTGAGGTCCCGCGCGAGCTATGGTCGGCGGGGTTGTTTTTGGTCTCGATGTAGTGTAGATCGAACTGCAGTTCGGTTTGAAGATCTCGTATTTTTGACTTCATATTGGCTACCGCTTTCGGTAGTTTCAGATGGGCTTCGTTACAGATCCAACTTAGGGCTATCTGCGAGTCGCTCAGTACAATTTTCTCTACGATGTTGACGTACGTATGCAATTGTTTCGTAATAAACTTCATTAGTGTGCAGCCAATGAGGAGGGCCATCAATTCGAGGCGTGGCATGGTCAGTGTTTTGGATTTGGTCTTATCTTTTGGCGTGATCCGATTTTTCGAGATAAGTAGGTGGGAGGTATTTCCTTGCACTAGATACGCGCAGCATCCGTATGCTTTCGTGCTGCTGTCTGTGCAAACTACTAGGCGAGTCGGCTTCAACGGATCCAAGAGTGCTTTCCGGGGGTAGGTGATAATCTGTCCCTCTAGTTCTCTGACTAGGTCGCGAAAGCACTGGGATCGAGCCTCGGATAATGGCTCGTCCCAGTCGGGTGCGTTTTGGTCGTGCCACAGTTCCTGGATAAAGAGCTTCATCGGGATGACGCCTGTGCTCGCTAGACCCAGTGGGTCAAAGATCTTGGCGACATAGCTAACGCAACGCCTCTTTGTCAGATGTTCTTCCCCGAGTAGTGGGAATTTAATTGTTAAATTATCATTTTTTGTGTCCCATCCAAGGCCGAGCAAGTTGGTCGGGCTGCTGTTGTCGACATCTTCAGGGTTCATCCCTTTAAAGGCGCCTTGAAGGTTCGTTGTGTATTGTCTTAGAGACATGAAAAGTTTCTGCCGGAAGAGGTTTTTTGAGTCGTGATATTTTTGGATTGCTTCTTCAGTTGTCCTTGCTTGCATCATCACGTTGTCTACGTAGATGTTGGATCTTATCTCTTCGGCTATGTCGCTTTCTTGCTTTTCGAGGACGCCATCTACGGCTGCCGCGAGTATGAGGGGGGAGCTTCTTGCGCCGAAGATCACGACTCGGAATCGATATTCTGCTAAGTTGTTTTCTGAGAAAGGCTTGTTGATATCCTTCAGCCACAGAAATCTAAATTTATCTTTGTCTGTTTCTACGATCTTCAGAGCATTGAAGGCCTTAGAGACATCTGCGGTGATTAGATTTTCGAAGGTCCTTGCTCGTAGGAGCAATCCTATCATATCCGGCATCAAGACCGAGATGGGTCCTTTGTACATTGTCGCATTAAGGGAGTTGTGGCCTTTTGTGCGTGCTGAGCAGTCGAAGACTATGCGCATCTTTGTTGTTTTCGAGCTTTCCTTGAGAACCGCCCGGTGTGCGACGTAGGTAGGGCGCACTAATGGGCTGATGCATTCCTCTTCGGGCACGCGTTCAATGAAGCCGTTGCCTTCTTGTGTCTTTAGGTCTTCGTCATATGCGTTAAGAAGATTCTGGCGTTTCAGAGCTTCGACGAGCCTTTGTAGTCGGATTTTGCTTTGGTTTCGATTCGTGGGGAGATGTTGCATGGCTTCGGTGTCGAGCCATGGGAACCGGACGTAAAGTCCGTCTTCTCTTTCTTCCATCGTGTCTTTGATCTGCTGGACAATTTCTTGCTCAAGAGTCTGTTCCGGATTTTCTTTAATTCCGGCAGTATCGATCTCCCAGAACCTTTTTAGTGAGTCATTTAGATCTTCCTGTTCCTGCTGTGTATCTATTGTTTGAATGGGTAGTGATGAGATGGTGTAACATGGGTGGGCATAGCTGACTGCTTCTCCTTGACGTCCGCCGATGAAGTTGCCGACGTGCGTCTGGAGGACTGTCAGTCCGGAGGGTAATCGATGAGGTCTTTTACTGTAGTTATATAGGTCCCAGATGTGGTCGTTTCCGAGCAAGATTCCGGGTTTTGCGGTTACTTTGCTGCCCTTAAGTTCTTCTATATGCAGGTTGTAATTGGACAGGTAGGAGATGTCATCTCTCGTTGGGCGAACGATTTGGTAGGGGCCGACGAGCGGTTGTATGGCTAGCACGTCCATTTTCCAAGTCTTATTGGACTTTTGATCTACTAATCCGAGTTGGACGACGTCGACCTCTCGGCTAGTCCGTTCGCCACCGATTGTACCTATTGAGAGTCGGATTTTTGCCTTGACGGGCAGTTTCAATGCTTTCCGGAGGTCTTCTGAGATAAACGAGAGCTGGCTGGCGGAGTCAAAAACCGTATGGACTTTGAGAGATTTTTCGGGGCCTTTAGCGATAATTTTTCCCGCTAGGTTGTGGGCTCGAACATGAGGAAGTCGAATGTCGCTGTTTGGGGCTGTAGTGCTCAGCGTCGTGGCTTCGACCTCTGAATGCTCGTCGTCCTCAGATTCCGTAGCCGTAGACCAATCCTCTTCGGACCGATCCTCTTGTTCGGACTCTTCTGTTGTATCTCCTTGGTTGTCCAGGGTAGAAAGATATGTCTTGCTTTTAGGATTGTTTAGTTTTCTTCCCGGAGTGGGGTCCCGGCTGGGAGCTTGTTCCGTCTGTCTGGTTGCGGGCCTATTTTTCCGGGTTTTCGAGGACACTCTAGGGTCCAGGGGGCAGATCGAGGGGTGATGTTGCGCTGATCCGCATTGGCAGCTGCGTTTTTGGCAGTTATGAGGATTC
Source organism: Mesorhabditis spiculigera (assembly GCA_958295435.1). Lineage (NCBI taxonomy): Eukaryota > Metazoa > Nematoda > Chromadorea > Rhabditida > Rhabditidae > Mesorhabditis > Mesorhabditis spiculigera. The sequence continues at coordinate 80,585 of CATQJA010001078.1, read as the reverse complement.
TTTCGTGTGCAAATAAAACAGCGATCCTCTTGTCGCAGCATTTTTCGTCTTTCTTCGTTGTCTGTGACTTTTGAGCAATATAAACTGATGTGATCTGTGTTTTTACAGTAAACGCAGAACATTCTCCTTTCCTGGCTGCGTTGCCTAGGGCTCCAATTCCGGGTTGCTGAGGTGCTGTTTGAGCGCGGCTCGCGATTAAAGCGATTTGAATACGGGGAGGGCGATCGGCGTGTGTCTTTCCTATACCAGTTCTGATTGAAGGGCCGGTTAATAGCTAAGGTGGTCTCTTCAGCCTGGCTATGCGGTTCGATGACGTGCATCAGGTGTTCCGCCCGTTCGATAGCATTGTGAAGGGCTTCTAGGAACTGTTCGAGGTTCCAGTTCTGATTGCCGTGTTCGGCAGTGTATAATTTCTTTTGAATGGGAATCGGGAATTTCTTTATAACGCGCTCTCTGGTTAGGGGGTCGATTTCTACGTTGTTTTGACGTAGTTCTTCAATGAGGGCTCGCACGCGATCATATGTGGGCCCAGCTTCTGCTGTGGTTCTGGCCATTGGGATTCCATCAAGTCTACTAAAGAGTGTTCGAACAAGTAGCTCCGGATTTGCATATCGTCGTTCCAGTAGTGCGAGGGCTGTCTCGTAATTTTCCGGAGTGAGCCTGAGATGTCCCACTATGTTTTGGGCACGTCCCCGGCAACTGGTTTTCAAATAACTGAATTTATCCAGTGTATTTAGTTGGGCGTTGTCTCCAATAATGCGGCGGAAGGTCGTAATCCAAGCATTATAATCGATCGGGTCACCGTTAAATTCAGGGAGTTGGATTTCTGGGAGTCTCGGGGCGTTCGGGATAGCGATTTCAATGGGAGGGTCTCGCTCGTTTTGGTTATTTTCTACGCGTTGGGGAATAGCTGGTTGAGGTCTGAGGTATTTGTCATAAGTATAAATGTGCCCTTCGAGACTTTGGTAGGCATGTGTGAGCCAGCGAATCAATCTCCTTGCTTCATTGAGAGTATGAGTATTCTCGGCGGTTTCTAGGTTCTCCAGTATGTCATGAAAATGTTCTTGTTCTGGATCCTCTTGTAGTCTCATAATTCGGTCTATTTGCTCATCTAATTGTTGTACCGCGCCCTCTAGTGTCCGCTTCTGAGTGTAAAGTCCGGGTAATCGCGCGGCGGCGGTCGCTCTTTCGGCTTCGTTTGACACTACTGCTTGTGGGAATCGGACATTCATATCAAAAGGGGTCTCATCCTGAACTTCCTGATTTGTGTCAGCTACAGTTCGCATTCTGCGGGTGTATTCTTGGCTTTCTAAAGCCCTAGAGGGTCGGCGGGGCAGACCGTTTGCGGCCATTCTATAACTGCGTTCGGGGAAGATTTGAGGGGGATCTCTGCGATAGGGGTGGTTTTCTAGGCGTGGGTTAAATTCGAAATTAGCGCGGGTCGGGTAATAAAGATCTCTAGGGGAGGGAGTTGTGCAGACGACTACGACGAGGAATGTTACGAGGATAAGAAGGATGAGGATGAGTAATATGTCGACAAAAATTTTGGATTTACGTTCAGTGGATTTTTAAAGAAAAAAGGGGGTTTTTGTTCGAAAAGGCAAAAAAGGTGTTAGTTAAAAATTTTACTTACTTGACTCTGCTGTTGTGCGGCTGCTACGCTGCCCACTGCTGCAAAATGTGGGGCTTGGAATAAATTCAGAATAGACTCGTGATCGGCTGGAGAGCAGCTGGGCCGGTAGTTGTCGACGAAATAGTTGATTGAGAAGGGGGAAGAAGTGAAGGGCTTTTAGAGTTGTAGTAAGCGGGAGGGGGTAGGGAATACGGTAGAATGCGGCCCGGGTGAAGAAGGCCGACGCACCAAAATGTGGCGCCCAAATGCGAGTTGCGTCTTTAATGTGTCAGTTGTGGGCGACACGGTTTGAGAGTAAGGCCTTTATTCCACCTTTAAATAGGAGGAACGGTAAGGGCCGGTCTCGGAGAAGGGAGATGATCGGTGAAATCGCTGGCTCGGAAGCCCACACTCTCCTTTGCTGGATTACTGTAGCCTTGAGCAGGGCGACAGCAATTCAGCAAGGGTTATTTGAGTGTGTGTGTGGTATGCGAGGGCCCCAGGCTTATATAGGGGCTGCTGGGCTCCGCCCAGTCAGCCCCCGATTTCCGATATTCCCGGCGGGGAATTTCGGAATTCCCCGCAGGGACTTTCGAAACTCCCCGTGGGCCTTTGCGGATCGGCCCCGAGGGGCTATGCAAGCCTGAGGGCCCGCCCATGCCCTAGATTTTGGGACTCCCTTTCCCGAAGGGTCGGTAGGATCCGACAGGCTTACTGTAAAGTGTTTTTACTCAACTTGGAGTTTCGATTCGGGACCAAGTGCATCTTGTACAGAATTTTTCGCTGATTCCGAATATATTTTCCAAATTTGCTACGGACCGTTATTCTGAAAGTTATACGGCAATTCTAACCCTAGTTTTCACCAAAATGAAGGTATCGTTATAGTTTTCGATTTTCTTCGTTATTTCAACGTCAAAATTGACTAGACGTTGGCCCGACAAGCATCCTACAGCTCAAAACAAGCATTTTAGCTAAAAAGAATGATATTTTTATGCAAAAGCAAAAGAATTGATGCAGGGCGGGGGTTCGAACCGCCGCCCTGCGCTTGGCAAGCAAGTACTTTGCCAATGCACCATGGTACCAACTCAGTAGGCTGCTGTCAGAGGGTACTTCAGGGCCCCTGGGAACCATGGCCCCAAACAAGGAATAGTGGGCCAGCGTCTGAATTTTTGGCATTTTTCGGCCTAATTGTTACCAAAAATGATTTTTTAAATAACAGTCCGTAGCAAATTTGGAAAAGATATTCGGAATCAGCGAAAAATTCTGCACAAGATGCGCTTGGTCCCGAATCGAAACTCCAAGTTGAGTAAAAACACTTTACAGTTAGGTATCCCTTAGGTTTGGCCTTTGTTTCAGGCTTAGGCTTAGTTTGGGGCTTGGGCTTAAGCTTAAGCTTAGGCTTAGATTAGGCTGAGGTTTAGGCGTATGCTTCGGCTTGGGCTTGGCTTAGGCTTGGGCTTCGGCTTAGGACTAGGTTTAGGGTTCTTAGGTCTAGGCTTGGGCTTGGCTTATGCTTAGACCCAGGCAAAACCAAATACACGTTCAATTTTAGGTGCGGCGTCGGCGTCGCCGTCCTAAATGGGCTGCTGTATGCCGTCGGAGGGCACGATGGCGTTGCGTATCTGAACTGCGTCGAAAGGTGACTACGAAGTTTACTATAAACATTTCAAACCTAAAACAATTGCTAAAAAAGACTATAAATCTAATTTTTCAGATACGATCCCGCGACGAATCAATGGGACAACACTGTCGCCCCAACAACCTCATCCCGAACATCGGTTGGCGTGGCGGTGCTGAACCGTTCGTTTTTCAGGCTTGGAAAGCTTATAAATAACAAGAATGTGATTTTTAGAGCCAAATTTACAAAACAGCTACAAAATTTAGGCTGCCTCTACGCCGTCGGGGGCCAAGATGGCGTCAGCTGCCTGGATTTGGTCGAAAAGTAAAAACTAACGCAGAAAGAAAACAACTAAAATTTCCTAGATACGATGCTCGCGACAATAAATGGACCCAGGTGGCCAGCATGGGAACGAGGAGGCTTGGCGTCTCAGTTTCGGTGCTCAAGGGATGTCTTTATGCCATCGGAGGTTCAGACGGGCAAAACCCACTACGAACTGTTGAACGGTAGGCGATATAAAGTTATACCAACCAGAAAACTACAACTATATAACTATTTAATGTCATATTTTAATTGAAACCAGCTAGGAAATGACAATAAACTAGCTAATTTCAGCTACGACCCCCGAACCAATAAATGGACGTCCGTGCAGCCTATGAATGTCCCTAGAAAACATCTCGGAACTGCTGTGTTTGATGGGAAGCTGTATGCGGTAGGTCGACCTCCGAAAGCCTAAAAACAGCAAGCTCAGGTCGGCGGGCGAGACGATAAGCTGGAACTTGATTCGGCGGAATACTACGATCCCATTACGAACGAGTGGCGCTTCATCGTCGCCATGCAGAGCCGACGATCTGGGGTATCTACTAATCAAGTTCATACATAACAATTATCAAATTTAGGTTGGCCTTTCGGTGAGCAAAAACAAGCTCTACGCGGCCGGCGGGTTCGATGGGAACTCTTATCTGAAATCTGTTGAGGTGGAGGACATAGCCCTTTACTTATTAATAACTATTTTCAGGTCTACGATCCACAGGAGATGTCCTGGCGCTTCCACAGCAACATGAATTTTCGCAGATTGGGCGGTGGGGCCGGTAGGGAGAACTTTTCAGGAGTTTTACGCGTTTTTAGCGACTATCCCGATGCTGAACGTGCAGGAAGATAAAGTCAAAGAGCAGCAGGAAACCAGCGAATCGAGGGAATCGCCAGAAGTCGAGAAACGTGAAATGGAGGACAATGTCGGATAGTGCTAATCATTGCCAAAAACTTGTAAACTTTTCGGGTGCCGATAAAAGCCTTTTTGCCGCAATAAACTCTTGAAATCGGATTGTCGATCTAATACACAAACACGCACCTAAAAATAAATTTTCTAATGCCAAATATAACACAACAAATAACACTTCTTTTTTATTATTCTCCTTTGTTTTATTGTATTTTTCGATGGCGAAAAGGCGGCGGGCTCGCCGTGACATTTGGTTGCGTAAAGTTGGGTGGGCTACACAGCACTCCAAAAGACGGAACGATGCCGTGGCTCTCCCCATCACGGCGTTTAGGCCTCCCGTTTTCGCGTTCTGAATTTTTTTCACGCGGGATCTGAATTCATGCCGGTGGTTTTCGCATTCGGGTTTACTATAACTAAATGCCGAATCGAAAACTACTTCCAAAATGCCCCCCCTTTCCTCCGTGTGCTTGATAAATTTCTGTCTTCTTGCCTCCCCCGTTTCTTGCCCATCAAATCTTTCGTTTTTAGTTACTTGGAAGAATGCTGATTCCCAAATCACACCGGCGCGCAATCTACGAATACCTCTTCAACGAGGGAGTCACCGTCGCCGCCAAGGACCCCAATGCCAAGACGCACCCGAACATCGAAGGAGTCACAAATCTCGAGGTCATGATGGCCATGAAGGTAACTTATATTTTGGAAATTACCCTGGTTCGTGGATGAATCCCGCATACCGCTGCCCGAAACAATACGCGGCGTGGCAATTTATTTTTGCGTAGTGGCGCTTTTTTGCAAGAACCGCTTTCGAAGCTAGTCTTCAGTTTTTTTCCCCAGTCGGGCAGGTCTATTTGAGGCGCAGATAGGGTCAACAATACATTGAGTTCACTTTCAGCACCACGGCTTTTTTACTGGGTGTTTTAGTTTTTACCACGAATCGCTGTCTCAAATCATTCATTGATGTTGTTTGGCTAGTTTGTGGGCCCTTTACTCGCACTTGGCTTTTTTTCGTTTGCCTAGAGTATATTTTCACTTTTCAGAGCTTGGCCTCGCGGGAGTTGGTGAAGCAGCAGTTCGCCTGGCGCCACTACTACTGGTATTTGACGAACGAGGGCATCACCTACCTCCGCGAATACCTGAACCTGCCAGAAGGAGTCGTGCCCGCTACAGTCAAGAACAAGGCCAAGGAGCCCCGATTGCCGCTCGGAGACCGCCCGTCCCGACCAGGTTTGTCACTTTCTCGGATTAGCCTTGCTTGTTTCTTTTCTGTGTGTATCTTATTCCTTTTAGGCCCGAAGGCCGAGGGAGATCGTGATGCCTACAGGACGACCGAGAAGCAGACTGATGCCGGACCCGGAGCTGCCCCCGTTTACCGAGCCGGATTCGGACGTGGCGGCCCTGCACCTCAGTAATTCTTTATTTCATAAATTGTTGTTTTTGCTTACCGTACATAAATTTTTGTTACTGTCGCGATCGCCATTTGAAGCAAATATAAAACTTTGAAGTGCTTTGAGATCACAATTCACACCCAAACAGATATACGCATATAATTAGAGATACAGCTGCTTTTATTGGCTTGATGCTGGCGGGTGTTTTGTTTGCTCTTGAGGTCGCGAGGTAGTCCTTGCCTTCCCAGGCACCGTGAAATTGTAGCTATTGCCCTGTTTTCAATGTGCTTCTGGGCGAAGGGGCTGAAGTGGTGACGACCCGTGGTGGAGAGGGTGCCGTCGGCAGGGGATCGATCGGCCCGAAGGCAGCCCCACCCCTTCTCCGCTTCTTTGGGGCCGGGCGAAAAATACGCATTCCCGTCTCGGGCACGCATTGGAATCAGCCCGTAAATGACTACCAAATATCTAACCCGTATTGCTTCTCCTTGATTAAATGCATTTTTGCCTTTCATCGTTGTCCATTTTACCGGCCGCGGTGCTCCGGTGTGCCCTCATCAACACAAATTAGCCAATTGGCAAATTGGGGTCCCCAAAGGACCTGGGCCGACGAGTGTAGCTGGCTCTTTCCATGTTCTCCATTGTTTTTTTTGTAGAATTTTTGGTTCTTGGACCTAACTCTAGATTCCCTAGGGTCGGCAGCATGGCCGATTATGACTATTTGATAAAGTTTCTCGCACTTGGGGACTCGGGAGTCGGAAAGACGTCGTTTTTGGTAAGTTTTTACCAATTTTTGGTAGGCGGTGTGGGGGATTTTTGTAAACCAAATCCGAAATTTTGGTTGGGTGAGGTTGAGCGGCTGATTTTAGAGGCTTATTTTATAGCGTTTTTGTTGGATTATGTTCAGGGCGATAAGCCAGTCACACCGGCCCCCCACCCGCCTGGGGTTTAGGAATGTGAGCCGGAAACTGGCCCGGAAAATCGACAGCTTTGGAAATCATTCAAAAAAGAAACTTTCAGCACCGATACACAGACAACACGTTCACGGGTCAGTTCATATCAACGGTAGGCATCGATTTCAAGGAGAAGAAAGTGGTAGGTGCCGGATTCAACTCGGTCAGTGCCGTTTGTAGGTGTACAAATCAGCGCGCGGCGGTTTCGGCGGACGGGGGCAACGGGTGCTCTTGCAGCTATGGGATACCGCCGGGCAGGAGAGGTTAGTTATTTAGTAGAAGTAATAGAAGATACTATATTACTGCAGATTCCGCTCGTTGACGACGGCCTTTTTCCGGGATGCGATGGGCTTCATCCTGATCTTCGACATCACCAACGAGCAGTCGTTTTTGAACATTCGAGACTGGCTTTCACAGTTGAAGGTGCGTGTGGTTCATGATGGATTTTTCTGTAGTAATTAGATGAAATGCCAAAGAATTGGAACGCCGCCAAATCTCTTTTTTAGGTTTTAGGTCCGAAAAACTCCTTTTCCGGACCTAAAACACGACTTTTTCGAATTTTTCAAGCATTTTTTTGAAATTTTGAGACGTTTTTGATTGCAATTTATTGTAATTTCACGAATATCAATATAAAAAATATTGTATTTTTTTCTAGGCCACACTGGAGGGCTTTAACTTTACAATTTTACATTTTTTTCAGGTGCACGCCTATTGCGAAACGCCAGATATCATAATCTGCGGAAATAAGGTGCGTGGAATATTCCGAAAATTCCGCTTCTATTCGTTATAAGTTATGATTATCTTTAGGTTGAAAAATCTAGAGACCCTGTGCTTAGAAACCGTTCAAAATCAAGACGTATAACTGATTATCGCCCCCCATTTCCAGGCAGACCTGGAGAACCGACGACAGGTGAGCACAGCACGAGCCAAGCAGCTGGCCGATCAGTTGGGGTGAGCACGAGTTTAATAGTTTAAATATTGGCAAAAACGTTTAAAATCGATTTTTCTGCAGACTGCCCTACTTCGAGACGTCGGCGTGCACGTCGACGAACGTCGAGCGGGCCGTGGATTGTTTGCTGGACCTGGTGATGCAGCGCATTCAGCAGAGCGTCGAGACGAGTGGTGCGTTTTTGGGGTTTTCTTTATCTAGAGCTTCAACCCTGGCTTTATCACGGTGTTTTGGATATTCCAAGGATTCACATGAGATTTTTTAACTTCGTAAAGAACCGCGTACTTGCTATTCTCATGGAGGACCCTTTTCGGATTTTTGTGAAATAAATAATAGCTGTTTTTCTAAATTTTCAATTACTAACAATAAGATAAAGAAAGAATCTGACAATATTTGGCCAAAAAAATTCAGAGTTGGGTGGAAAAGCGATTTTTCGGCCAAAAATGATAAAAATTTCGGGTTTTCGATCGTCTTTCTAGTTTGCATTTTCTTTTTGCAAATCAGTTTAAATTTGACGGTTAATTTGAATGTGACTTTTAGTTTTCCACGCTAATATTTTTAGAAAAGACGGATTTCCTACGACTTTGGAAAAAATTATTTTTTTAACATGATTGCCGGAAATCTGGCATTTTTCTGGAAATTTTTACAATGTAGCATACATACTTTGCTTTTTGTTTTAACCTTATTAATTTTTAGGTTAAAGTTAGTAAAATTTTAAAGAATAATAGTTAGTTTGGTTAAATTTTAAACTTTAAGTTTTTAACCTTGCAGGTCTACCCCTCTCCGAGTGCCGTGGCGTGTCGCTCGACGCCGAAAATCCGCCGGCCGCCGGCTACTGTGCCAATTGCTAGCCCTCGATTTTTCCATTGTTCATTCCATATCTGCTCTCCCCCAATTTCATTGCCTAATTGCTTTCCTCTCCTCCTCCTCCTCCTCCTGGTCCATTTCGGTGTTACGCATCTCGTCAATTATTCCGCAAATTGCCTGTGAACGGATATCATCTAGGATATTCACATTATTGTTGTGGGGCGCCCGCCATTTTTAGTTTAAAGGGGCGGGCAAGCTGGGCCATTTTTATAAGTTTTAAAGGTATAGTTAAAAATGCGATTCTACAATGTTTTCGGCAATATTTCAACGTAAAATTTAAGGAATTGTTACTCAAAAAATAAAAATTTGCTATTTTTATCAAAATTTGGATTTTTAAGGTTTTTTGGACCATTTTTCCACTTTTAATACAGATAATTTTAGCAAAAAATATTATTCAGATTCTACTATTTCGACCGATAGCCCCGATTTTACATTATGTAATCGAATAGACCCGTTCTGCCTTTTGGCGACAAAGCTAAATCTATAGAAAATCAATGGCCAAACCTCGCCCGCCCCTTTAAAGCCCTGAAAATCTTTTTTTTCGTAAATTTTTAGCCCTGTCCTGTAATACAGCGCATTTCACTTTTCATCAACTGTGTTTACGCCTAGAAGCGGAAGCGCTTAGGGCGAGAATTTTCCCCCAAGAGCCCCGCTAGCCTGCTACATCTCGGAACTTTACCCCTCCCAATTACACCCCCGAGCTGCCAAAACACTGTGTTTTTCTGTGAGTGTCTGGTTCTGGTTCATTAGCGGGGGGAGCGTTAGCCCACAAAACAATAAAAAAGAATTTGTAACAGTGTTTGGAATAGTTTCCGATTACTAAAAAGTTTAAAAACATCAAAAAAATTAGTTTTCATATATTTCGATCAAAAAATAGAAATTTTCTTGTAATTTGAATGCTTTTTATAGCGTATACTGATACTTAAAAATGGTATAAAGAGCTACAGAAATGGTGTGTGTTTAATTTTTTGGGGGGACTTACTATAGACGGAAGTTATCCACCCCCCCCCGCTAAGAGGCCAGAACAGTTTTTCTGTGTTTCTCTCACAACAATCTCTCACTCTCTCCCCCAGAATTGTTGCAAAATTGCAAAAAGTGGTGTTTATTTGTAAATACACTGTGCGATATGGAGTGGCGAGAATGGGTCAGCAAGGGCGGATATGAGAGATCAATTCGGAGGAGCTAGGGGGTACGGTAGCAGAAAAGATTACATACAAATCTTCGAAATTCATATTTCCGAAAGTCAGTTTTGGAAATGAAAAATTTGGGAAAAATTTGGGTTCTTTTGCATTATCCGGGGGGGGGGGATTTCTTCCGATAAACCCTCGAAATGTCTAGTAACATTTTTAGGAAAATTTAACTAGTTTTCAAGTGCAAAAACACAACCTAAAATTAGCATTTTAAACAGTCTGAAATCACACAGCTTTTGTCGAAAAACCGAGATTTTCCTATTTTTACACAAAAAACTTCTGTAGTTTTCTACGTTTAGAAATAATAGTGATTTTTTAGGTACGCTGTCTTAAAGTCTTTGGACGGGAAAGAGAAGCCCCCCCCCGATAATGCAAAAGCACCGGAATGGCCGATCTAGGCGAGAAATAGCAATGTAAATTTTTCGAAACGGTTTTCGAAACGCTTTCCAAAAGTATGACTTCAGAAAGATGAATTTACATAATTAGGAATAGAAAAAATGATGCACCGGCACGGAATGTACAAAGGAATACTGACTGCAAATAGAGAAATAGAGAAATACAGGGTGTCCCAAAAATCACCCCGCTCTAGCCGGCTGCAGTCGTGTCCGATTTTTGACGATTTAGGTGTTTATCGGAAGCTCTCGGCAAGGTCACTCCAGCATGATCACCGATAGTCGAAATTTCGCAACTTTTCGCTCGATTTTCGGCATTTTTCATGCAAAAAGGACCCGCCTTTTGGTCAGAAACTCTATTTGACCGGTTTAGGCGCTATCCAAACTGTTTTTTTTCGCCAACGGCTTTCAAAAACTGTCGTTGGGCTGCTGGAAAATGCGTAAAAACCCTTAAATTCTGATTTTCGACAGAATCCTCGGTCAGAAAAACGTCAGAAGATCGACATTTTCCGCATAAATACTAGTAAATGTTAGAAAAATTAGAAATTAGAAAAGGAAAAAGGAAATTAGAAAAATTCAAGATCGGTTAGCCGTGCTGGACTCGCCTTTCCGAGAGCTTTCGGTAGATACCAAAATCGCAAAAATCGGACATGTCTGCGGCCCGCTAGGTAGGGGGAGATTTTTTGGGACACCCTGTAGTAGAGATCGGGGCAATAATAGAGGATACAGGCACTTGGCAAAAATATAAGAAATACCATGCAAGCCGTCACAAGAAAACATCAGATTTTTCAAGCAATCGAGTCACTGCTCTTATACTAATTGACATGGGCGGATCTGAACCCCTAAAACGTGCCCAATCCACCGTAATACTGCTAGAAGCTGGCCCTCCGCGGGCCGTTCACTTGCTGTTCCGCTTGGCGATGAGGTTCTTGGTGCGAGTGGGCACCGGCGAGTTGCCCACCATCTCGATATTTGTGCACTCGGTCTGCACGGCGCTCCGTCTAAATCCTGCGCTCTTTTAGGGGGTACTGTAGGTGAAAAATTTGGGAAATGGTCTGGGTTAGTGGTGCAGTGGAAGCTGATTTGTTTTTTATCCTGGCTGAAGCGAAAACTGCAGGTGATCTCTGCTAGATTGCCTTGAACACGCTCGGGAATCGGCGAAACCTCGAAAGTTTGGTCGAAATCGGGTTAATTTGGCGGAAAAGCGCTTTTTTTCTGTATTTTTTTACAACAATTTTTATGTTTAAGAATAGCAAAACCAGCTGAGAAAGCTTAATCTATTTATATTAGAAATTTTGGAACTAAATTAAAGAAAAAAAAGTTGATTTACTTCCCGCTATAACCCGCCCCGATAATGTAAAAGATCCCAAAAAGCTTTATTTTTTTCGCTGGATACGGTAGAGACCAAGTGCATGTTAGAACGGGTGAGCGGCATGTGGGATACTGTACATTCGTGTGTCCAGAGGTGCAGTGTGTACCTTGCCCCCAGAACAGGACAGACAGAAGACCCACATGGGTGCCGACGATGACGAGGAGACCGGCTGGTTCGAGAAGGCACGCCGTAGATGATCACCGTTGAAGCAGAACCAAATCCACGGGTTCACGCACGAGTTCAGGTTGCCGAAGAACATGATGTAGGTGGCGATCAAGGGGCCTGGAAATGTGAATAGTACTTCTTGGTTCTTTGGCATTATCGGGGGGATTTTCCTTTATTTAGATTTCCGGAAACCCAATTTATAGGGGTTGTTCTATAGCCTGACAACGTAATAACGAGTATTTTAACGTTAGATTTTTTACCAACTTTTAAATAGCCAAATTTCAAGTGGAAAAAATGCGAAAAAACTTTGAAGATTTTCTAAATTGCAATTTCTGAAACGGAAATTTCAACATAATTCCCTACAGACCAAAATCCCAACGCAATTTCTAACGCTAATTTGACTACCACTCCTCTTCAGTGGTTTTGCTGGTGGGGGTTTTGGTCTGTCGGGATTTTCCTCTTTTGGTAGTTTGGCTGTCGGCATTTTAGCTATCGGGATTTTGATCTGTCGGGATTATGGTTGTTGGGATTTCGGATATCGCTATTTTGGTGTATAAACTCACTTATAGCCTCCGGATATACAGCGTCGATCACGGAAATCAGACAAAACGGGGCCCACAGCACAAAATTAGCCGCCACGATCGTCATCGTCAGCTTGACGGTCTGGATACGTCGTCGATCAAGCTCGATTCGATGAACACGGACTCCTAAAAGATTTTTTCAAGTTTTCCGACAAATCCAGATAAGCGTAGTGATGTAAAAGCATTTTATTGGCCTTTTTAGTAGGTTTAGAAATATTTTGGATAAATAAAACTATCTTGTAATTTATAAAATGTTCAAAATTGTGGAAATTTGGTCAAACCCCCCCCCCCGATAATGTCAAAGCACCGAATGGACATACCTTTCTGGTGCATCTGCTGATCCTGACCGTTGAGCAGCAGCGGCGTCCTTCTTGAAATGATAATGATCCGGAAAAATGGAGCCTACTTGTCCCGCTTGAAGCTGTCCCCGAAAAGCGTGCTCTGCCACACGGCTTTACATACGCAAAAGTAGAAGTAGCCCGCGCACGCCGACGGCAGCAACCACACGACCATGTTGAACACCACCACGTAGAGGGCGTACTGTAAGAAATTCGGTAAATGTTGCTTAACGCGGGTGGGGGGTGGTTCATGATTTTGAAAAAGCCATCAGGTAGAGCATCAAAAATGTACACTAAAATCTTTTTTTACTTCAGCTCGGAGGGCTTAATTTTAAACGATTTTTAAGTGATAAAACTGTTCGCTATAACAAAGTAAATTTTAGTTTAAGGTATTTGGGACAGTTTTAAATCGCGTAATATAATTTTTTACGCTTTATCCGATGGAATTCATGAATCCCGACAAAAGGTCGAAAACGTCGAACATCGAAAATTCCATACCTGCCAACCACTGGTGTAGTTCACCGTGCAGTCGCCGTCTTGTTTCCCGAAGATGAGGATCTAAAAGGGGAAAATGCTATCAAATCGGTCCTCACTGGCTTTTTGTGAAAATCGCTTTTTCGAAACTCACAGTTTCTAACGAAAATAACTCCTTATAAAAGTTGCTTTGATAATTATTGCCCCTAGTGGACGCTCCCGGCTTGGAACGCCTTTTCCCCTAATTAGGATCTACAAAAAATTAATTTTAAAAAACCTATTTTAAAACCCCGGACCGAAGCGGACCCGAATCATTCCCCCAAAAAGCAAAAAAGAATTGCGTCGGCCGGGAATCGAACCCGGGTCGCCCGCGTGGCAGGCGAGCATTCTACCACTGAACCACCGACGCTACGTGGGGAGTGGCTCGGGGCTGCCTGTTGGGGCGAGAGGGGGGCGGGACCTGGCTGACCTGTGGGGTTGAGAAGAGAACGGCGGCGCTCCAGGCCAGCCCCGCGTAGAGCGCCGGCCTGTTGTAGGCTGAAGACTTGATCGAGGCCAACGGGCGGCAAATTGCCTAAAAAATTATAGAAAATTAGCCATATAATATATAGACCATTAGAGTTAATTATAAAGAATACATTAGCGCTAAAAGGGCTGTAATTACAGGGGAAAAGGGTAAGTAGGAACGAAGCGAAAATCTCACGTTTTTAAAAAAATTAAGTCGAAAAGTTGATTTACTCTAGGTTATTCTATATATAACAATGATTATTTTGACGGTAGAGCTTTTATCAAGCGTCCGATATAATTAAATTACTAAAACAACAAAAAGTTAAAATATAGAGCGCTCAGTCGGTCATTTTCAAAAATTTAAGTCAAAAATTTCATTTTTCCAGGTTATTCTATACAGTAAAGCTTTAATTACTTTTAAAATAAAGTTTTATTAACCGTTTCGTATACAAAAGCCTATTTAATAAAAAACGCTTGGAATTGAATAGGAAAAGTTTCCAACTGTTTTCGCGCAAAAAATTAATGTGTTATTAGTTTCGCAATTTTACCAAACCGAAAAATAATAGTTTTTTTGTAAAATTACGCTTTATAACCCTTTCAAATCTAAATTAAAAACAGCTGACCTGATAGCGGTCAGCGCTGATGGCCACGAGTAGAAAAGCGCTCGCGTACATTGGTAAAACCCTAAAATTACGGATTAAAATATCGACAATGCATATCATAAAAAATTGAAAAACAGCCCTACAAACCTGGATGAACTTGACGAATTTACATAGCTCATCTGGCCCATGGAAGACGGGCACGGTGAGCGTGATTAGCATGGTGGGGAGGATGGTGACGAGCGCGAAGAGCAGATCCGCCGCACACATGTGGAGCATCAACATCTGAATTTTGGATAATACTCTTAGCAAAATGTAACGTTAAATTATCTAAAAACGTAAAAACGTTTTCACGTGGAAAATTTGGTAAGAAAAAAAGTCATTTTTGGTGGAAAAATCAATATTTTTTGTATTTTTAAATACAAATTTGTAAAGTTTTACGCTTGTTAAGGAATGATAAAAATTATTTACCAACCTGTACGGGCGTAACGCGTTTGCGGCGCAGCACCCTGTTATTCCGTAAAATCACGTAGACCAATAACAAATTCCCGACGAGCGTCAGGATGATGATCATCAGGTGGTGGGCCAACATTGCGGCTAGCTAAAATCGATAAAATAGAAATTAACGAAACGTCTAGAAATTAACTTCGCCGGCCCAAAAAGCTGCTGAAATTGAGTTTTTTAGTAAAATTTAGCTAAATTTCAAGTAGACAACGATCGTCGTTTTTTCTTTCAATCAAAATTTATGTTTTTTACGTTTATGCATCGTAGAAAAGGTGCATGAACATTTCAGACAGTTTTTAAAGAGATGAAGCTGCTAAAAAATGATAAATTTCAAAAAGATGGACTTTTCGGTAAAAATCTCTAACATATTGACCAAAAAAATCGTAAAAATACTCCAATTTTTTGGAACTTCCTAACAATCGAATGCTACTAAGAACATTAGCGAAAGCATTATATATTTTAACCCCCCCGCTAACAGCTCAGTGCCAAATGGTGAATAAACAATTAAGGCTGTAAACCTGTTTTTTATAGGAAAATACTAACAAACCTGCGGATTGTTGATATCCCAAGCAGGGGGCTCGTTATGGTAGTCGACGCCATCTGCGGTCGGTGTCAGGTTGGCGGTCATCTTGTGAAATGGATAGATATGGCCAAGATAGGGAGGTTCTACAGATCCCATCGCTTACGGATATATCGAAATTACAAAAAATAGCAATAGAAATACCGAATATCGTATAGAAATCGTACGTACGTCAATAGATAAGTATCGTACGTTGCGTACGTCTATAGGTAAGTATCGGACTGATCGAAATCACCCGGCAAAAATCGTGTTTTTTTCGGGAATGTATCGGAGGGCTAAAGTGAGTAGGGGCTGGCTGGCTAGCACCGGCTGTTTGTCCTCACCGACTTTGCTTCGCTTCGCCGCCTTTTTGCCCCGCGTTTTTCTGGGGGGATAAAGTTTTCGACAGCTCGAATGTTTTCCCAAAATATTGCCCCCCCCCCTATAGAATAGTTCGATTTTGACGTTTATGCATGTAAAATGGACCTAACGAAATATGAGGGCACCTCGAAATTCGGTACTGTACTGTTAACGAGGGGTTGCTTTTTTGCCGCGTAAAATTTGACGCTATTTATAATGTATTTGATAGTGTTTTCAGTAAATTTTGATTGCTAAAAAGTTACAAAAAACTATTTTTTTAATTTTGCGCTCCTTTTCATACTTTCCGGCCAAAAAGTCAATAATTAAATTTTTTTCCATAAATTCATAAAGAACTAATAACTTAATTGAAAGTATTTTTATAGCCCTCCCCCTAAATTTATCTTTATTTTAAACGCAAAAACTATCCAAAAACATGGAAAAATGGGGTTAAAATTCCAAAGTTTGGTCGAAAAACGGCCAATCCAAGCCGAAAAACGATACTTTATTGTTAAAGGCGAAACTTATGAAATTTTAACGTTTAGCGACCGCAAAAAGGCGTAAAAACAATGCATCTATCCCGCCCCCCCGATAATGCAAAAGAACCCCGGCGGGCGTCAAAAGGAGTGAAACGTCGCTCTGCTGTTGCCCAAGAAATAGCAAAAAGCCCCGACCCCCCGAAGGTTCAATTTCCGGCGCGATTCTAGTTGTTTTGGTCGCAGAATTGAGTTTGAAAAGGGCATTTCTAGATGTGGTACTTCTTGATACTTCTTCGAAGGTCGCTAAAATAGAGCCAACCGCGTGTACTTTACGCGCGTATACGCCACGTAATAAACGCATAATGAGGTCGATTACGCGCGCGAAAAGTCGGGGCCTTGGTTCTTGGAAATATTTGTTAACGCGCCGGCGGGCCGGTGGATTCCATTCATTAGTTCAAATTGGTGGTGATGCCAAGAAATACAGTACTGCGAAAGTAAGGGTAACTTAAGGGCAAAGCATAGGCTTTGGCTTAGGCTTAGGCATAGGCATAGGATTAAAGTTAGGCTTAAGTTGAGCTTAGGTGTAGGCTTCGTAGGCTTTGTTAGGCTTAGGCTAAGGCTTAAGCTTATGCTTAGGCGTAGGCATACTTAGGCTTCGGAATAGGTATAGGTTTAGGACCAGGCTTCCGCTTTGGCTTCGGCTTAGGCTTAAGCATAAGCTTACAAGGCTAGGCTTAGGCGTGGACTTAAACTTAGCTTGGGCTCAACTTAGTCTTCGGCTTAGGCTATGCTTAGTCTGAGGCTTAAACTTATGCTTAGGCGTCGGCTTAACGTAGGCTTAGGTTAGGCATAGGTCGGACATGATTTTTCCACGTAAAAACTCAACACCTCAACGAGGATATGACTACCCTCGGCGCGCGAATTTCCCACGCAGCCCCCATTAGACGAGACGAGGAGCGAAGCCCCAGGGTGAAGTGAAACATTGAAAATTCTTGGGGAAAGTGTGAACGGCGGGCCCTTCGAGGAGGGCGACCAGGCCAACAGCCCACAGCACACCAATTAATATTTTCCGCGCGCGCCCCCGGGGTTTAGAAAGAAAAAAAAGGGTCGTTAAGGAACCGGGGGGCGGCCCCAAGATTTCGATTACGTTTTTGAGAAGTTTTTAGGGAACCAGAAGTGATTATGAGATACTTAGGGGGTTAGGTTTATTTGCCTAGTATGATATAAATACCTGGCTATAAAAGAGTGCTAAAGTTTAGACCAGACGTCTTACTCGAGATGGGCGCTTGGAAGCACCGGATAGGCGAATTCAGCGGCGATGTTCTTGATCTCCTCTTACGGAAATTATGGTGAAACGTGAAAACATCGACAGACTAAAATGCCGACAGCTAAAATTCCGACAGGCCAACAAGCCGACAGCCAAAATGCCGACATCGAGACTAGCCGTTTATAGGGAATCGGTTTTCAAACTAGCATCAAGGATATGCCGGGCTTTTCGTCTGTCGGGATTTTGGCCTAAACGCATTTGTCGACATTTTCGCTATCGGAATTTCGATCTGTCGAGATTTTGGCTTGTCGGTATTTTTGTCGTCGGGATTTTGCCTGTGGGCATTTTGCCCGACCGGCGTTTTGGCCTATCGGGTTATAAGTTTCCGGGATGTTGATTGTCGGGATTTTCGCCTAAATCTATTTTGGTAATCGGGATTTTCCCTGTCGGGATCATGACTGTAGTAGGGAAATGAAAACCCGAGTTATCCGCGTAGCGCGGCGCCCTCAAAACTCCCGAAAACGCCGGAAATTTCAAGTAAAAATAAAAAATTCGTGCTATAAGCTTTTGCTATAGCCGCGCGCGAACGCCCCGAGCAATTGTCCTGTTTTTTCGTGGATGCCTTCGCGCGGCAGTACAGGGTGTCCCAAAAAAAAACCCCCCCTCGGCATTTGGCCGTCTTCCATCCAATCGGGACCAAATTTTTACCAGTGATGGGGACCCATAAAAACTATGTGCAGCCGAATTTTCTAAGCAAAATATTGTAAAACAAAAAAGATATATCAAAATTAATGTTTATTTTGCCGATTTCACCAGGATTTTGACGGATTTCGGCCTCGAATGTTTAGCAAAAATGAAGAGGGCACACTTTTCTACCTGTAGAAATTTTTTGATTTACGAAAATTACGTTTAAATTGTGCCTTTTCATCACTTTTTATTATCGAAATTGCCAGAAACTGGCCGAGAAATGACCATTTTTTGGAAAATTACTCAAAATCCGCATGCTAATTGCGAAAACATAGCCAAAAACGAGTACCAGCGTTTTCCAAAAATCAGTTTTTAAGCGATAACTTTTTGGTTTTACAATATTTTGCTTAGAAAATTCGGCTGCACATAGTTTTTATGGGTCCCCATCACTGGTAAAAATTTGGTCCCGATTGGATGGAAGACGGCCAAATGCCGAGGGGGGGTTTTTTTTTGGGACACCCTGTAAATGACTTCTTGTTATGCGCATCTTTCCCCATATCGCCCCAATCATCCCAAATCCGTCAGCAGCGCAGGCAAAAATTTTTGTTAGGGACGTGTCAAAATTAGAAATTCACGCGATTCGCCAGAAATTCCACGAAAATGTCGAATTTTTTTAAAGTTCTCCTGGCTCTTTAGATGATTTTTCACTGTAAAAGTCATAAAATTTTGCTAAAACACTACGCAAAGGTACAAAAAATGCCCCAGCCCCCCCCCGATAATGGAAAAGCACCTTCGGCCCTAATTTGGTATTTACCATAATCTAAATAAGGTACCGTACCTCAAAATTTTCACGAAAACCCCGAGATCAATCAAAAAACGTAAATTAAGCGGCCCCGGAAACGGAATAGCATTTCGCGGTCGAAATTCGGTCGCCCCACCCCCGCAAATCCATCTTATTTAATCAAAAATTTCGGGGGCAATGCGCCAGCGAGGCACAGCGAGATGGCAGGCGCTTTTTAGGAACGCCAACAAAAAGAAATGCCCTCCCCCCCCTAACGAATGGAATGAAAGGGGTGTACTTGCCAAAAAATAAGCCACGAAGAAGCCGCTGAAAACAAGCCTGACATGCCCAATAAAAAGCCCTTCAATCAGTCAGGTCGAGGCTCGAAGAACGGCGGGGTCGAGTCAGGGTGAAAAGCCACAAATTATAGTCCGGCGAGGAAGAAGCCAATTAGAGTGGTGGAGTCAGCGGTGAACCGAAGGGAATCATAGAACGGAAAAATTTGAGGAAATCACGTCTATCCTACCATATATAAAAAATAGTGTTTGTGTGTGTGTGTCTGTGCCACTTTGCATGCAACTTCCGTCATTCTTTCCGGAGGATATCTCAAGAGTGGAAGGGTATTAGGCTACGTACAAAACGTCATTAGGTGCGTTATGGCCCTGGGATGACTGCAATGACTGCAAAATCGGCGATCCTCTTTGTTAGGAAAAAAAATTAGCATGCGCCGGAAGTTCCGGTAGCCTATATGATTGGCTAGCGAGCGCAGTTTTCATTTTTGCCATCGGAAGTCAAAGAATTATGCAAAGTGAAGTATATCATGCGATAAAACGGGCCAGGGTTGAAAAGTCGCGAAGCGGCTTTTCAACCCTGGTAGGTTTTAAAAAAAGCTAAAGTAAGCTAGCCTAAGCCTAAGATCAGCCCAAGCTTACACCTAAGCTTAAGCCTAGCCCCGAGTTTAAGCTCAGCCTAACCCTAACCCTAAGCGTAAGCCTAATTGAAGCCTAAGCTAAGCCTAGACTAAGCCTAAGCCAAGCGTGAGTCAAGCATAAGCCTAACCTAAGCCTAAGCTAAGCCTAAGCTAGGCCTAAGCTAAGCCTAAGCTAAGCCTAAGCTAAGCCTAAGCCGAATGCTGGACCTAAACTATCGACTCCGTCAAAAATAAACCCCACCGATACCGTAACCCCAAAAATTCGCCCCGGGCGGGCTAATTGTTCTTGTTATTTCAGGCAGGGGGATGGATGAGGGCTCGTGGCATTATTTGTATGCGCATCCGAGGGCCCGGAGACTCCCCCGAAATGGCGCACACCCGCGAAATTAGTGGCAATGGCCGAAAGTGCCCAATTCGTATGCCATTGCATACGGCAAGGGGCCCGGTGAAACGCCTACGAAGAGTTCTGGGGAAGTAAATTGGTATTGGATTTCGAAAAGTGAGCCTAGGTTAGGATTTGGGCTTAGGCTTGGCTTAGGCTTGGCTTGGGCTTGGCTTAGGCTTGGCTTAGGCTTGGCTTGGGCTTATACTTAAGCTTAGGCCTGGGCTCATGGCTAGGCGTATGCTTGATTCCTAGCCGAAAACCTCCAGCAAAGCGGATGTCCATGCTTTTAATTGAACTTTAAGATACTTTCCATATTGAAATATAGCCTTCAATAGCTACGGTCATATACAATGTACAAACCAATCGAATACGCCATGAAATAATTAATTAAAACCCGAAACGGTCTGAAAATTCCACCATCTTGGCCGCAACCCCTGGCTGGCAGGACTGGCTGCCCGCCTCGACCCTGGAGAGACCCCCACTGTCACATAGCCCCTCCCGCGACAGCCCCTCCCATCCTCCGTTGTGGTCTAGTGGTTAGGATTTATGGCTCTCACCCATAAGGCCCGGGTTCGATTCCCGGCAACGGAAGAATGTTTTGCTTTTTGGGGATTTGAAGCGAGGGGAAGAGGGGAAGGTTGCAGAAGCTTTAGAATTTGGACGAGGCTGTAAGAAATTCCAAAAAAAGTCTGCGAAAAGGGGGAATTAACGGTTTTTCTGGAGTGATAAATAAAAACCTTAAAAAGAGAAGACTACTTAATACGATAAAACCATGGTCCCGGAGCGAACGTGAAAACCCCAGTTTTCGACTTGGCCAGCTGATTGGGTTTTGCGCGGGCGGCTGAATGCCAAATCCAGCCGGGGGGTGTCAGGTTCGGAGGTGTTCGTCTGCCAAGGGCAAATAGTTTTTGGAGTATTTCTTGCATACTAGGGCCGGGCGCGTTGTGCTCATTAAACAGACCTAGAGTTCAAAAACCGGCTCAATCCAATTTTGTTATAAAAAAAACAAAACAAAAATTCAAATAGCGTACAAAAAAACTTATCATATTCCGGTGAAAAACGCTGCCGTCGAACGTGCCCCAGTTCTCGACGATCGGATGGCGGATTGGCGGTGGCTCCTGAAAAAAACGGGATTGAAAGGGACGGAAAAGTCATGGATTTCTGGTATATTTTATTGCAACACCAATGATCTCTGCTAGCCTTCCCTCACTTCCTCAATGATCTCTGCTAGCCTGCCCTAGCTTCCTCAATGATCTCTGCTAGCCTTCCCTCACTTCCTCAATGATCTCTGCTAGCCAGCCCTCCACTTCCTCAATAAACTCTGCTAGCCTGCCTCGCCCTAAAAAACATAAAAACTACAAATTTAATCATAAAAATGCAAATCCAGCAAGCCCCAACCGTATTTGCCGGAGTGACTGGCCGACTCGACGTGGATGGTGACAGCATCGCGCTAAAGTTTACTACTTTTCGGGGCCGAAAAACCCATGAAAACCCGGAGAAAATGAGAAAATACGCCGCTCATCGAATACATTAGCTATAACCCGGCGGTGGCCATTAATAAGAAATTTATATTCCTCATTTTTTCCGTGGCTGGTTGGGGCAGCACGTAAAAAAATTGTGTGGCTGGCAGGGACCCTGCTCGGAACACAATGGCCGGACCCAAATCCCGAAAAACAATGGGTTAATAGGTGCCATTTTGGTATGATGCGAGTCGGGTTGTTCTTATCAAGAAAAACTCCTCTAAATAAAGCTGCCTGTTGACCGCCTACGAGATTTGGGGGAAAGTTTTTGATCCTCTTAAATGCAGGTACAAGTCTGGACTGGGAATTTGTAGTTTTGGGTCGAGGGATTTTTGCTATAGAAATGACCTGAAAGTCGGGATTAGCAAATGTCGGTTGGAGGGATTTAGGGTGTGTAGCGATGGATTTTGGCTTCCAGGTCGCTTTAAAATTGGAATAAGGTTCTTGTGCATTTTCGGGGGGCTCAGGATCAAATTTTCCTAATAATAACAGAGGCGTTGTTTCTAAATTGTTTTTATTATTCTTAAACGTAAAAATCGGCGGATGGGAGCTGGATTCTCGGCCAAAATTTCTAAAATTTCCAAGTTTTTAGATGGTTTTCCACCTTAAATACAGTTAAATTTGGCTCAAACCCCTAATAAAACGCTTTCTAATAATACGTTAAAGACCGTCAGAACGATGAAATTCCGTTGAGAGCAAGAAAGTTGCGCACCGGGCGGGAGTCGAACCCGCGATGGTTCGCTCTACAGTCCGACGCGCTAGCCACTACACCACAGGGCCAAGTGGGGAAGGGAGTCAGAGACGCCCCAAACCCCAGGGGCCTTTGCCCAGTACGGGGCACCACTAATGACGCATCTCTTCGCGCGTTCTTGGGGGCAGCACCCTCGGGGTGACAGTGCGCGTTCCATCGTTCTGGTAGTCTTTAATAGGGATTTCTAGACTCTTATTGTTGGGAAAAAATTATCTCCCACCCCCGATAATGCACAAGTACCAAAGTCTAAACACCAAGCTAAGCCGAAGATCAAGAATTAAAAAGCCAGACGACCGCTTCAAAAAACATCAAATCCACGTTCGAAAACCAACATCCCTTTCGATGGCCCTTTATATAGCACCCGAAATACCGTAGACGGTGTGAGCACAGATGGATTATTAGCGGTTGAGGGGCCGCTTTCTTTCCCGGGGAATTCCCCGTCCACCCTCATCCCCATTTTCACAGTCCGCTAGGCAGCACCTCAAATTTCGTCAAATTCACGGCGGTGGCCCGGCGGTGGGCCATTGACGCTTGCTTTGGAAATAACAGCGTTGACCTCACGTCGCTGACCTATAGGGGGGAACTGAAAGGCCCAAAAGTTGATGTCAAATTGATCTATTTTTCGTCGGACCGGATTCGAAATGCCGAAGATCACGAAACCAACTTCGAAAACTCCGACAGCTCGTGATAGCGAATTCGAAAAGCTGAAATTCGTAAACCCCGGCAGCTCAAAAACCGAATTTCATAATGCCGAATGCCAAAATCGCGAGTCTCGGAACCCCGAATGATAATAATCGCGAGTTCCAAAACACCGACAGCTAAAAAACCGAATTTCATAATGCCGAATACAAGAATCCAGAATTACACAAAACTTGACCAGAATCGGAATGCTGATAATACCGAAATTGAAACCGAGAATTCGATAATACCGAATCTGAAGAAGCCGAATATCAAAACCCCTACTTCCAGAATACCGGCTTCCAGGATCCTGAATTCCAAAACCCCATCAGCTCAAAATACCGAGTTCCATCAGGCCGAAATCCCAAAGCCCGAATTCCAAAGTCCCGAACGCTGATAATCCCGCAATTGAAACCGGGGATTGGATAATACCGAATCTCAGAATGCCAAATTAATTCCTAAACCCCGAAATCTCAAAATTCGGAATTTAATAATACAAAAGCCCAAAAACCCGACAGCTCAAAATCCCGAATTCCATAATCCCGAATTCCATAGTGCCGAATATCGTTTTTTTGCCGGCGATGTTCCATTTTTGATGCGCTAAGTTTAATCCGACTGAAATGTTTTAAAATTCAGTATTATCGAATTCGGTATTTTCCAATGCGGGATTATGGCCTTCGGTGTTTCGAAATTCGGTATCATAGAAATCCGGATCATGAAAATTTAGAGTTTCCAACCGGGATTTTATTATTAGGATTTTCGGATTCGACTTTATCGTTTTCGGATTAGAAACTACCCACTTTTCGCTAGCTAGAGCCTATTTCAGCGCTACCGCCGTACTTCCGCGTTCCCCAGACACCCGGGGCATTTCAGTGACCCCCCCCGAAATATTTCTATTTGCCAACGATCTAAGAGTTTCTGCCGGCGATCCAGAAATAAAAAAGAAATAGCGCGAGCTTCAATGAGGACCAGATAATCACGTAGATGGAGCTGCTCCAGCCAGGGGTATGCTGGGTAAACAAGAAATTCGCAAACCCGCAAATTACACCCCTGCGCGCCGCAATTCCGACAAAACAAGACACGCTTTTTTTTTATTCGAGGGTGCAGTCGCGCCAAAAAGATTGGTGGGTATTTGGAAAAAAGGGGTGAAGGTACTGGGCTGTTAACGGGGGGTGGGGGTCAAGGCTGTAATATGTCCCAATTTTTTTAATTTTCTAAAAATGTTTTTATGACTTTTAATGATCAAAAAAATCGCGGGACATTTTGGGAGGCCGCGAGCGGCCAAATACCCCCCCGCTAACAGACCAGTTACCTGGGGACGTGCAATTAGTAAGAATTTTTTGCGTCAAGTATTTGCGCATGAAGGCACTATCCCAAAATCAAGAGGCCCGCCTCCCGGCCATAACAAGGAGCACGGTTGTGATGGCCATTGAGCATTACATTGCAAATATAACACATATAAAATAAGATCAGGAACGGGAAATTGGAGCTTTGGCATTATCGGGGGGGGGGGCGGGATTCTCCTAAATCCGGGATATTACCACTAAACCACTAGCAAGTACAGGGTGTCCCAAAAAAAAAGACCCCCCCCCAAGAATTTGAGCCAGAGGGTACCTACGGAGCTGAAAATTTGCACAGAGGTAGCGAAGCCAATTTCCCATGTATATGGAAAGTTTGAGCCATATCGGCCGACGGGTTTTAAAGTTATAGCGAAAATACCTGTTGATTTTTAATTTAATATGGGGATCTTTGAAATTTGCATCAAAAATATGCGTTATTCTTGCATTTACGAGCCGATTTTGCATAAATTTTGCCAAAAAATGCCATTCTTTTGCTGGAGCATGGCGCGAACGATTGCGTATGAAGAGTAAAAATAGTGTGAAAACAACTGTTTTATCGATCCAAACCACGCCTTATTGTGCATTTTAGCAATCTGCTTCGCGCTAGTCCCGAAACAGAGTTCGATGAACTTCTAAGTGGTGCTTAAGTTTAGATTTGGGCTTGGGTTTCAGTCAGTCCAAAGTCTAAGCGAAGTTCAGGCGCTGAACGATAGTTTCAACCGATGTGTCTTGTACTCAGCGGTCTTGCTGATCGTTTTCACGTTGCATGAGCAATCGTTTTCCAAAGGCTCCAGCAAGAGAATGGCATTTTTTGGCAAAATTTATGCAAAATCGGCTCGTAAATGCAAGAATAACGCATATTTTTGATGCAAATTTCAAAGATCCCCATATTAAATTAAAAATCAACAGGTATTTTCGCTATAACTTTAAAACCCGTCGGCCGATATGGCTCAAACTTTCCATATACATGGGAAATTGGCTTCGCTACCTCTGTGCAAATTTTCAGCTCCGTAGGTACCCTCTGGCTCAAATTTTTGGGGGGGTCTTTTTTTTTTGGGACACCCTGTATTTGAATAAACGTTTTAGTAGCGTTTCTAGTAAAAAATCAGACATGGCAATTCCGATCGGCCGAGCCGCGCGGCCGGGCCGGCGGCCTAATTTCCATAAAAAACGCGGCCCCCTACGAGCCGCCGTAATTAGTTACTTCCGGAAACGCGGCTTCGCGGCCGAGCCGCATTTTCATCGCGGCTCGGCCGGGCCGCCGCGGCCAAGCCGCAAACCGGAAGTGGCTCATTTACATATCGAGAAACCGCGAATTTCATGCGAAATGGAAATGGAAATGAGAAAATTAAGGTTGTCGAAAATAAATCCTCCTCGTTAGCAAGCTAAATACCCATTACATCTCGGATTTGCGTACCGGAAGTTCTCAAAACTCATTTGGATGCGGCCTTAAAAGCCGCGCGGCTTGGGCGCTGTGCGGCCTCAAAACGGAAAAAAGCCGCGGCCGCACCGGAAGTGCGGCCAAGCCGCGCGGCCAGGGCGCGAAAAATTTTTGAGAACTCCCAAAAGGACCGCCGCCAGGCGATTTCTGACTAGGGTTTAGACCAGCGCCGCGATAGCGGCGCCAATTTTTTCGAAATTGGAACGATAATTGTTGCGAAACTAATGAAAAAATCGTGATTTTTTTTGTAATTTACCTGTGTTGTAAATTTGTTTTTGATTGTTGTAATAAATACTTGTAATAAACATTGCGTTACTTGTTACCAACCGTGAAGCAGTCATAGGCAACTGAAGAAAAAATGGCAACTGAAGCAGAGGAAGATGAAGAGATTCTCTAAATTTATTCCTACAAAGCTACCTAAATTACAGACTATACATCTGCGTGTTATTCTTATTCCGAAAAATCCTGATGCAACACGAACCGATGCGATGATGTGGTCAGTGACGCGAGCCGTTTCCAGTACATTATCGTACGGAGCAGATGGAACACCGAAAAATCTGATTTAAAATTCTCAACTCTCGTTAACCAAATTATTGAAAGCTCTCAGATTAGCTTACCGGTTAGCCAAATTATATACGCGCTGTGTCTACTACATACGCAAGCTACAAAATTTTTTTTAACGCCGTTTGCAGTATCGGCTCGGAGTTGCTGACCCTGAACCTAACGAAAATCCGTATAAAAATCCTATTTCGGTGCTCCTTTGTCGAATCGCTTCGAAACTTCTTTGGTGAGTCGGATTAGGTACCGTCTGCATTGGGTAAAAATTTGAAATCGATCCGAGCCATTTAAGATATAGCTTGGGACCAAACTTACCTTGGACATGACCCCTTTCCTCCCGTTAATATGGGCAAAAACAGTCAAAAAATCATATCTCGGTGCTCCTTTGTTGAATCGCTTCGAAACTTCTTTGGTGAGTCGGATTAGGTACCGTCTGCATTGGGTAAAAATTTGAAATCGATCCGAGCCATTTAAGATATAGCTTGGGACCAGCGACTGCAAAACCAAATTTTTCATCTATTTTGGACATAAGGCCCTATTTTGGCCCTTTTGGCCCCCTTAACCCGGCTCGATCGCGATGAAACTTCGACGCAAGCTAGCTCCAAGTATCTACTACCTGATACAAACATAAAATTGGAGAAAGCTTTTATTTCCAGGGAGCCTGGGACCGGCGAAAATCCATTATTTTGGACACAGAATCGAACCATTTTCCGTTTTTTCCTCTTAACTCCGCAACCATCCATTATTTTTCCTCGAGGCTTACGCGGGTGGTAGTCCTTTTCACCGCGATCATTTTCAAATATAAATCAAAAAGATTGGCCGGAGCTTCGCGACGCCTGGGACCAAACTTATTTTGGACAGGGCGTTACCAAAGTTGATATTGGAGGGACCGAGGCAGTCGCTGGTCCCAAGCTATATCTTAAATGGCTCGGATAAATTTCAAATTTTTATACAATGTAGACCGTACATAGTCCGACTCATCAAAGCAGTTTCAAGGCGATTCGACAAAGGAGCACCGAGATATGATTTTTTGACTGTTTTTGCCCATATTAAAGGGAGGAAAGGGGTCATGTCCAAGGTAAGTTTGGTCCCAAGCTATATCTTAAATGGCTCGGATCGATTTCAAATTTTTACCCAATGCAGACGGTACCTAATCCGACTCACCAAAGAAGTTTCGAAGCGATTCGACAAAGGAGCACCGAAATAGGATTTTTATACGGATTTTCGTTAGGTTCAGGGTCAGCAACTCCGAGCCGATACTGCAAACGGCGTTAAAAAAAAATTTTGTAGCTTGCGTATGTAGTAGACACAGCGCGTATATAATTTGGCTAACCGGTAAGCTAATCTGAGAGCTTTCAATAATTTGGTTAACGAGAGTTGAGAATTTTAAATCAGATTTTTCGGTGTTCCATCTGCTCCGTACGATAATGTACTGGAAACGGCTCGCGTCACTGACCACATCATCGCATCGGTTCGTGTTGCATCAGGATTTTTCGGAATAAGAATAACACGCAGATGTATAGTCTGTAATTTAGGTAGCTTTGCAGGAATAAATTTAGAGAATCTCTTCATCTTCCTCTGCTTCAGTTGCCATTTTTTCTTCAGTTGCCTATGACTGCTTCACGGTTGGTAACAAGTAACGCAATGTTTATTACAAGTATTTATTACAACAATCAAAAACAAATTTACAACACAGGTAAATTACAAAAAAAATCACATAGTCAACGGAAGATTCTTAAAAGATACAATGGCGCCGAAGGCGCCGGAAAAAATTGCGATTTTACTAGTGCTTAGACCAGCGCCCCGACCCATTTTGGGACCAGCGCCCTCCAGTTTCTGTCCAAAAGGATCGCGCCCTGCGCGCGGCCCGGCCGCATTCTAATTTTTGCGGCCGAAAAAGCCGCGCGGCCCGGCCGATTGCCATGTCTGTAAAAAATCAACAAATTCCAAGTCAAAAATTATCTAAAAACTAACTAAAAATCTTTTAAACTTTGTAATTTTTGTCAAAAATCGTCCTTTTGCTGGAAAGTCGATATTTTTGTAGTTTACCAAACGAAATTTGTAAAGTTTTGGCATGATTAAATGTAGATGACTCTTAAATAGTAATAGAGAAATGGATCTTATAAAAAAGTCCCCACCCCACCATGAATAAAAAAGCTCCGGAAGCTGAGTAGTGGGTGAGCACGATGTACAAAATCTAAAAAGAAAGGTAATCAATCCAGTTTTCGAAATTTCCAAAAATTCTTATTTTCGAAAATCGTTGCTCGGGTGGCCTCTATCAAAACTCCGCCTGATTTCTGGGGTGTTATTTTCGTGCGTGTATTTGAATGGAGCGGGGAGTAAAGGTGCGCGAGTTCTCTGCTCACCCAGATTTCATCCCCTGGCACGGGGGTGGAATACACATACACACACGCCGCGCGGCCAGCGCCCGGGTAATCTGAAGAGGGCAACCGGCAACCCCTTCGTGACTCGCTTATTTTTCTGAATATTTTATCAACCATCTTTTTTTAGGGCAACAAATATACCCGAAAGTCAACCAATCGGGGCTACGTCTGTGTTTTTTTCGTGAGTGGATAAAATGGGGGTGGGGGAAAGTGGGAAAAGGTAAGAGCTTTAGAGCAAAGGAAATAACACAGGCGACGGTTCTTTGGCATTATCGGGGGGTACTGTCACACTGTATAGTAACGTACTAGCCTGTATTTTCATAGTTTTTAACATCATTTAAAATTTCCCCCTCAAAAACCATCCAAAAACTTTTAAAATGGAAAATTTTGGTTGAAAATTGGCCAATGTGGTCAAAAAACGTATTTTTATCGTTAATACAAAGTTCTAAAGTCTTTACGTTACGGTATTTCAAAAATAGCTCAGAACATCTTTCCCTTTTCATAATAGAACAGTGATCCTCAGGAAACCCCCCCGATAATGCCAAAGCACCCAAGAAACGTAAACGAGTTGTGGGTTTTTTTCAGGTCAAATTCTAAAAATATAAACATACAGAATATCTACAGGACACGGTGGGGATTAATATTTAAAAGTCCTCGCTACGGGACGGGAATAAGAAGAAGCTGTGGTCGCAGCAGGGGCATAGGACGTATTCGTGGTGGCCATCGACGGGCCGCGCTGAACGGCCCGGTAGGCGGCCGACGCCGACGACGAGGTGATGACGGGCCGGGGAGCCGGAGCCTGGCCTCCTGCCCCGCTACCTCCTCCTCCTCCTGCTCCAGCGGCATTTCCGGTGGCGGGCAGCACACGACGCATGGGTGGCCTCTGCTCACCGACGAATTGCTGAAAGAGCGAGAGGGTTGTCAAATTTCCGCTTCAACTTCCGTATTTTTTTCGGGGGAGGGCGACCCCCGGGGCCAACTCGACTAGAAGCTATCGCAAACACTTTCCAGTCCATTACCACGATTTCGGGGGAAGAGGAAAGTCTAACTTTTGGCTGATGTTTGAATTCGGAATCGGGGGGCCAAAAACAAAGGAAATTTGGTTGCAAGAGAAGGCGAACGCAATTCTAAATAGGGCCGTGGAGTTCAAGACGTTTTTGGTTCCAACGGGTTCAAAAACAGGGTTAGACCCCAAAAATCGGGAAAATTCTGTCGAAAATCACTTTTCGAAAAATAGCATGTCGAAAAAATGCAGTGATGTTTCTGCATTTTTGTTATCTTTTCATATTAGAAACTCGAGAAGTGGTTTTTTACAGAATGTTTTAAAAAAATGTAAAAATATCACAATAAAAATTAAATAATCTAAGAATGATAAGTTTTTCAATTTCTCTCGAAAAACCTATTTTTTTGAACCCTATTTCAAAAATGTGTCGATTTAATTAATTTTAATATATTCAAAATTGTATCCTATGAACCCCCTAATCACCCCAACTGCATAAAATAAAACTACCGTACCCTGGTCAACGTCCTCACGGCGGCCCCTCCACCACGCCCGACCGGACGGTACGTGATCTTCGTCGTTTTCTTGGGCCCGGGCTGGACGGTTTGGACGGAGATACGATCTGAGATGGCGATAGAAACGTAGTGGAGTCGGCTCTACCTGTGATCATCTTCTTCAGCGGCGTCACATTGTACTGGCGTAGCATTGGCATCGGCTGGCGGCGGACCGAAAATTGCGGGTCGTCCATGCGGCGAACAAAGTTGTCGACCCTAAGAGATCAGAGATTGTCACCAAAATCACGGCTTCAAACCTGGGCCAAAAGACGCGATTGTAGTACTCGATAATGTTCACTTTTTCGCTATTCACGATGGATTGCCGGGTCTCGATCGCATGCTAAATTTCAATGACTCGTTGTCGGGGGTATAATTTACCATTAGCGCCTCGTTGGGCTTGACAAGGAATTGGCTGAGCACATCATCGAGCGGTCTAAACGAACGCATAAAAATTCATTTTCAAAAGCGAAAAATCAAAAGAATGGGTACTTTTACATTATCGGGGGCGTAGAATAAAATGTTTTCTTAAAAACGTATGTAAGCTTAGCATTGCAATAGGGCGCATTTTAATAGGTTTTTAATCGGTTTTAGCCACCTCTGACGGGAAGAAACTACTTTAATCCTTAAACTTTGTAAAAAGCTATAAAAACACGATAAGGATAGTAAATAAAAATTTGAATAATGAAGCTAAAAATAAGCTAAAGCTGTTAAAACTAGCTTACCAAACAAAATTCAACATTTAGAGCAAAAAATCCATAATTTTTGGCGATATTTTTACACTCTACAGACAAATTTGAACTTTTTATATCTAAAAATAATGGGAAACGATATCCAAATAAATTCCAATTCCTCTTACAAAATTTGATAAATCTAGGAAAAGCCCCCCCCCCCCCCGATAATGCGATAGAACGAATTTTTCCAGAAAACTCACACTTCCGTCTCGACGGTCACATAACGAAATACGCGCTCCTGGGCGCTCGGCAGCGAGCGGTACGTCTCCATTATCTTGTTGAACGTGATCTCCAGATTCAGCACCTTTCCAATTATATACCTGAAATTCGGGGCATAAAAAGCGGATTCCAGGACTCACACAGCGCACATCAGATTCTGGTCCAAATGCCGGCCGGCCAGCAGGTTCGTCTCCGTCTTCAGAATGTACTCGAACAGGGTCCAGACCTGAAAAAAAAAGTTACAGGTATTGGAAAACCTCCCTACCCGACTCTTCGCCTGTTCATTCAAATTCAACCGCTCGCAAATGTCCACCAGGCGGTTTGAGGCGATAAAATAGAGCTAAAAATGACGAATTGCATAAAATTACAAACAGCTGAATACCTTTCTAAAGAAATTATTCATAGCTTTGCTGGACGGTACGCCATCTTCTTCGGTTCTAAAAGATCGGTAGTAGGATGGTTACTTTCAAAAATTTCGAAAATCGTAACGTCGAAGTTCAGAATAGAGGTTTATCTAAGCAAATTTCCTGCAAAAAAAAACCCGAATCGTATGCAAAAAATTTCTGACATTCTGAATTTCGAGATGATGAAATTTCGACATTATGATAGTAATTTAATTTATTTTAATTTTCGACATTATGATAGCAAATCGGGTAAGCGCATTAAAGTTAGCAATAATAATAGTACCTCATCCGCTTTGCCGGGGAATAGAACTCGCTGCGCATCTCGCCGGCCCACACCGTGTTGCAGCTCGGGATCGCTGAAAACGGCAGTAAAAAATGAAAATGAATGAAAATTCTCGAATGTGCTGCACTTACCGTCGGCTCGCTGGGCCAAATGATTCCACAGCGGGCTCTCGAAGCTCCAGGCCAGCTCTTCGAATACGGATTCCTCGATCTGGAACGTAGAAAGTGTTTTATGGTGTAAAATTTCACTATATTTCAAGTGGCAAAACTTTTGAAAATTCGCAAGGAAAATTTCAATCAAGTTTTGGTTGAGATTCGGAATTTATTTTTATTTTTTGAGCGAATTCCCTAAGTTTTGCGTTTAAGTATTGTCAAAAAAAAAGTCGAGAAACACTTCCGATTTGTATCAGAAAACAGGAAAGATAGAAAAACAGCGTGGGCCTGACAGGAAATAGTATTTCCGAAATACTAATGAACTAAAACCCACCCTATTCAAATGTCTTGCCATCTCGCGTGACAGGGCCGGCTCCGAGCGGACGACCACTTCGATGATCTTGTAGAAATGGATGGCGGGAAGGCCGAGAGCTTCTGAAAGAAAGATTTTAGCTATAAATTAATGTTAGAGACTTTTAATAAATTCTTCTGTAATTTTTACACCGAATACCATTAAATGCCAATTTTCAAGAAAACAACAAAATATACCCTTACCAAGGGCCCAGGGGAATTTTCGTGTCGACTTGTTCGCGGCGAGCACCAGCTCGAGTGTCACGGCAAACAGCGACGCGATGAATTCTTGCTTCCGGGCGATCAACTAAACTCATGTTCTAGATAACTTTTCGAGTAGACGTACCGACAAATCGGCCTCTTTATACGCAGCCATCTTCTCCCGCTCGGCGACGATGATCCTCTCGAGTAGATGGTAGAACAGCTCCTCAACAAGCGCGCTGAACGTGAAATATACATAAAAAGCGATGCACGATTCCTCACCGATGCATTGCCAGATTTGATGTGATTTCCGGGTCCGGAATTCCGTCGGTCGATTTATTCTTTTCTTGCGCTACACGTTTGCTGAATCTGGAAATGGATGCGTATCATACTGGAAAAAAGACTTCAAAACTGAAATAACATGGAAAAAAGGTAAGACCATAAATATTTTCGTTACTTACTTATTCGTCAACGTCCTAACGCTATCCTTAATTATAGGCATCGGATCGTCCTCGTACTCGGCAAAGCAGCTCATCAATTGCGATCCTAAAATAGAAAATAAAGTCCGATCATGAGCTCGAAGATCTACCTTCGAGCGTCCAACCGCGTGGAATCAGGGCTTCTAGCACTTTTGCTGTGAATGTCGGCAGTTCATTTCCCATCCGCGGGCAAAATTGATCGGAGGCCATCACGTATTTTTGGATGACGTTTCTTAACAGAATTTTTAGTTCTAAGAGGCTTCCTTACCCCTGAGCAACGTGCGGCTTGAGCTTCATCTTTTCAACGCGCTCCAGACAAGCCTGAAACGGTTGTATATTGAAAAAATGATTAAACGCACCTGTGTGGAAACGCGGACCAGGAGATTTGTGTCGATCGACCAGTCGGACAGCTCGGCTCTTCGCAGCATTTCGAGAGGGGCCGCTGAAAGGATAGAATGATCTTTTGAAGCTGTCAAACCAACCATCGTAATCCGCGTCGTAGATGATCTCAAAATGCTCGGGCAGAAACAGGCGCTCGTCGAATTCGCCCTTTTGGCGCAGCTGCTGGTCGTAGGCAACGTCGAAATCACCACTAAAAGTGTAGGAATCTCAGTATGTTTTAGTCAAAATACTCACATATAATTGTCGCCATTGTCGATAATATTCAGCGGCCATTGCAGATTCATCTTCTAAATCGATTATAAACTTTTTAGCCGAACCCCCGGAATTACCTCGTAAATTATCTTTTCAAACACGTGCACCTTGAAGTGCTTCGCGTCGAGGGCAGCCCCGTCAAACTGCGCGCACAAGCACGAAAGAATTTGCTCGCCCTCGCCGCTCGAGCCTTGGACTGAAAATTCTTTTTTACGCTTCGATCCGAAAAACCTACCAAATTCTTGTGTAAACGTGTGCTGCAGGTCGAAGCAATCGAGGTCACGCACCACCAGATCGAAGCAGCACAGTAGGGCATCAAAACAGATAAGTAGATCTGAGCTCGATCCCGCCGGAAGTTGTTCTGGAATTTGAGGGGTGAAATTGGAAAAGCAGTAGTACTTACTTCTGGTCATCAAATACAAGTACCATATCATGCGAAAAACCCGGGGCTGCAATGCGTCAACCGTTTGCGATTCCGGTCGAGCGAACACAAAACTGAACGAAAAATGTTTGGCTAACGCTCCAAAACAAACCGAAATATCTTCAAGAATTTACGAAATATCGTCACTGAGACGGACAGTGTGTTTTGAAGGCGTCGGGACTAAAAAAGAGCGTGGTGTCCCTCTCAAATAGAAAACAAACCAATGTCATCAACTTGGTCGTGACAATCCCTCCAAAAATCGGGGCAATCCGGTTCAACCGGTCAAACAGATCAATAACGCTCAATTTTCCGGCATCGAGCACCTCACATAATGTATATCTGAATCAATATTACCAACCGTCGCCTCAAATTTACCTAAACTTTGGCATATCCCGCACTTTTTTCTTCAAATGTTGAGTGGCGAAAAAGCTGGCTGCGATCCATGGCATCTCGGGGCCCTGGGAGACTTGATAAAAACCTTTCTTTAAAAATACCGTCAATGTAACCGCAGAAGTAATCCATTCATAGAAGCACCAGACACGATACTTCACATCCTCTTCTAACGTCGGATCGATCGCTTCGCAGAAGTCGATGAAAGTGACTGTGGGCGCGTTGATCGAGCCATCGCAGAGAAATTCGTCCAGCGGGCTGCCAGCTAAAATTATGAGGGTTAAATTACAAATTATAATGTGCATACGTTTCTCCTCATCTCGTTCCACTTCTACAAAGGAGCCAGTGGGCTGCTCCTCGATGGTCACCTCTTCAGCCACATCGTTTGGAGAGCTCATAGGATGTTTTTTGGAGATTGCTGGAAGAAACATTGAAAAGCGGCCGGGTATAAAAGGAATATAGTTGCCAAAATGAAGAGATAACCGCAATAATACGTCTATTGGTGTGTTATTGCGTGAATAACCTAGCACCTGGTAGATATTAGTGATACAACGGCCATCGGCAGATGTCTTTAGAAGGCACTCTGCCCCTCGAGGCGTGCGCGGTCAGTAATAGAAAGCCGATAATGCGAGAAAAGCTCTGTCAGCTACTCATGGCCTTATCGCTAAGCATGGTAAAATTTATAAATTAAAAGAAGCAGTTCCGGGGCGAAGATGGAGCTTTCAGCGTTACTCTCGACCGATGCCCGTTCCACAAGCATTCGCTTGCTTTCCCGCCATTCAGCTCTCTGCGCCATCCGCCGTTTTCTTTGTGTCTCACGAGCCCTCCCCCGCCAAAACGGCAGCTACCAGCCCGCCAAATTGGTACACATCGCAAAATGCCTTGAAATTCGGGACACCTTAGCGCCAACGGGTGTCAAAACAGCTAACAGTGTATTCCTTAAATACCTAACAAAGCGTATCCACTTCAAAATCTGGACTCTTTCGCATCATCGGGGGGGGAGACTTTTTCTTAGGATTATTTTTTTTGAAATAGAAATAGTGGAAGTATTTAAAGGGTTCTTTACTATTCCTCAACGTGAACGCGAAAACGTATCGATTTTTCGACCAAAATGGCCGATTTTTTACCAATATTTCGACTTTTAAAAAAGTTTTTAGATAGTTTTTTTCTAGTTGATATAGTTTGTATTTGCTAACAATATATTTGCTAAATGGAGAGGACAAGAAAGTTCTGAGGCTTCAAAGTGGGCCAAGTTGTCAAAAATGACACCTTCACGGGGCTGTAAAAATTCGAAGGGCGAAATTTAACAAACGGTTGCCTCTTGTTCAGCAAAAAATTCGCTTTTGGAATGAGCTAACATATATACGGTTTCGGCTAAATTTTGCTCCTTCCATTTTTACAGACATCCTAAACTGTCCGAAGCATCTCTGTTGCGCTGCCATGCCTGTGCGTCAATATGCCAAAAATTTATTATGCGTAAAATGAATAAAAACGATAGAATGCCGTTGGAGAAGCGGGTTGTGTTACCACTGAAACGGAAGCGGCTGATCTCCACCTTCCGGCCATCGTCGCTTCAATTTGTCCGATGCTCTGATAAATTTTGCCCTACAAGCATCAGCGTGCACCTAAAAAGCGAGTATTCAATGGGGAGCTAAAAGGGCTCGGTGTTGAGCGTTGAGAAAAAGCACCGGCTTTTGACGGTCCGGAGGAGCCTCGGGTTTTTATAATTATTTTGAAAAATTCGAGATTATCACGCTCTTTTACAAGCAGACGCGAATAGCTTTCTTCAAATATTCTGAATCGTTTCGTACGCTAGAAATGTGATTGATAGTCTCCTCCGGCAGAGCGTAGTAATAGGAAGTTGGGTACACATAGGATAACGGGGGGCACTCAAACTTTTTTATGATAAAAGTATTTTTAAATATGCTTTTTTCTGGCTGTAAAAAAAGCTCTTAGTATATTTTTCGGTCCTCTATCGAATGGCATTTTCAAAATATCGAAAATATTCAAAACGCCGAAAGATTCCCCCGTTATCCTATGTGCTGCCCATAGTTTTCAAAAATAGTTTTTAAGCTATAAAACTTTTATAATACCTTTTTTCACGTTGTAAAAAATCTCTTAGTATATTTTTTGATGTTCTATCGATTCGCGTTTTCAAAATATCGAAAATCTCAAAATTTGGCTCCCCCCCCGTTATCTTTTTAAAAAAAAAAGTGCTGCCCATGGATTTCGATAAATTTTTGTTTATTCGATAAAAAAATTGCATTGACATTATTTCGGGCTGAAATTAATTCTCCTAGGGCAGTTTTCGACGCTTTATCGAATGACGTTTTCAAAATACCGAAAATTTCGAAAATTTGACTTCCCCCCCCCGTTATCCTATGTGCTGCCCATAGATTTTCCTCAAATTTTGTTTATTCAATAAAAAATTTCTATTACATTATTTTGGGCTGAAATTAATTCTCTCAGTATATTTTTCGACGCTCTATCGAATGGCACTCGCAAAATCCCAAGTAATTGCAAATTTCATAATAACGAGTGCCCCCCGTTATCCTATGTGTACCGGAAGTTGTGCTCAGTTTTGGTCCGTTTTCCTGCGTTTTCAATCCAAAACCAATATTTTCCATTTCCACTCCCCCTTACTTACCGTTTTTTTGGCTTCGACGCCTGCACCGTAGTTCTGTGCCAAAATCAGCATCGATCGTATCCCTTTCGCTATCTGTAAATTGTGGAATTGTGAATAGAAGGGAGGAGTAATTAGTAGATTTTGTATTGATTTTTGGGTGCTTCCGTGTTTGCGGGGAGCAAGGAATAATTTTTTTGGGAGGGGTTTTAGGGGTGAAGTAATTTAAGTTATACAATTTCCAATTGCATTTTACAGTGACTATTTTCAACAACAAACACAAATACATATACAAACGCTTTCGACAAAAATGCCCTCCCCCCGCTAGCACGGAAGCACCGATTTTTGTTTTTCCCAATATTCAATTCTAATGGTTATAAAACCTCATCCTTAGTCCTTATATTTCAACTAGAACAAAAAGAACAGCCTCTTTATTATAAAATTTTGGATGTTTGTGGGATTTCGCGTCTGCCATTCGATAGTGCGTAGAAAAATATACTAAGAAATTTTTTTACAACACGAAAAAATCTAATATAAAATTTTTATAGTCGAAAAACTATCTTTGAAAACTATGGGCAGCACATAGGATAGCGGGAGGGAAAACTATTTTCAGCGTTTTGAATATTTTCGATATTTTGAAAGTGCCATTCGATAGAGGGCCGAAAAATATACTCACGGCTTTTTTGTAAGGCCCGTAAAACCATATTTAAATATATTTTTATCATAAAAAACTGACAATGAGTGCCCTCCCGTTATCCGATGTGTACCGAAAAAAACCGTCTCCTCTCTCATTACATCGGTGCGTCAAGTAATCGTAGAAGCTTACACTCTTGTTGCCAGGATTAGGGATGCTGACCGCTCCAACATACTCCTGGTAAAGAGTGGGGAGCACGTAGTCGCTTCGGCAACGCAGACCCTGCAAATTTTTCACAATAACCCAGTTCCAGTTAAAATTCAAAAATTCTGATGGGTGGTGTTCACCTGTATTATCTTGAAATCGCCGTCAACTATGATGGCCGAGAATAGTTGCCATCTGTCGGAGAGGACGCCTTCCAGCCGACGCCCAACTTCAGGGAACAGCCCGTGCGTTCTCTAAAATATCTGATCCGGATGAAGCTGCAGAAAACAGCCATTATTAACGAGATTTCTAAAAAATACGCACTCTGGCTTTTTTCCGCCTGTCGAGGTAGCACAATTCGATCGCGCTGAAGGCGATCAATCTTCTGGATTTATCATTGACATCCTATAACATTTTATGGCATTCTACACAGCTTTTAGATATAAAAGCTGATAAATACTATAAAAACATTCGAAGGTTTTGTGACTTTTGGCAAAAAGGTATGAAAAATTACCAACCAGGGCCAAAATTTTCGAATTTTCAAAAATGTTTATAAGATTTTTTGTAACTTTATCGCAATCAAAAACTACTAATTATTATTAACAGATAGGTAGGCGGAAAAATAAGGAATAGTTCCCCCTGCTAGAAATACTTCCCGTCTGATGACAGTCCAGTACCCCCCTTTTAGCTGTTTTATTAGAGCCTGGGTTTAGTTTTACTCACGAGTTTCGCGATGGCAGCCGAGATGACGTCCAGCATGTAATTCCAGGATTTACGGGGATATTCGGCGAGAGATAGTATTTCGACAAACGGGTGGTTTCCGAACTAAATCAAGTCATCGGGGAATCCCGAACGCCAACGAAGGGAGTGCTGATCAGAACCCACCAATCCATGCATATTCGTCATGTCGGTCGGGCAATCGCAACGTTGCCTTGATGCGCTATGATTTGGGCAGCGGCCCATTCGGGGGATATCAAGAACCATCCGTGCCTAAATCCTGCGATTTTTCCTGATTATTTTGAAAACTATGTAGGATTTAATTTGCGGCATAAGCGACCCCTTTTTTCTAAGGCTCCAGAACCGCCTATTAAGTAAATATAACGTGTTTTTAAGACGTTTTAGTAAGACTTGACTATATTTAAAGCAGAAAAAGTTTTAAAACTT
This sequence comes from Mesorhabditis spiculigera, assembly GCA_958295435.1. Lineage (NCBI taxonomy): Eukaryota > Metazoa > Nematoda > Chromadorea > Rhabditida > Rhabditidae > Mesorhabditis > Mesorhabditis spiculigera. The sequence goes on along the minus strand of CATQJA010001078.1, from coordinate 41,281 downwards.
AGAAAAATGTTTCAGAAAGGCGAAAAATCCGGTCATTTTGGGCCGAAAACAATTGATTTTCTACCCAAAATTAATCTCTTGCACTAAAATAGTTTTATTTTTACATCCGGAATGTTTAAAAACCTGGTGTGAATGTTTAGGCCGGAGCCGGAAAAGTTAGGTTCCCCCCCGTGAATATTCAAGAGCACATGGTAGAACGAAACAGCATCGTCCAACATACCACCATCGACTTTTTGGGGTAAATACCCAGCATGTGTTGAACTTGTTCCCTGCTACGGTAGTTGAAGACGTAGTTGAAGGCCGACTCGATTTTCCGCTCCCTCCAGGGTTGTCTGTGAACAACTTGTGTAGGCGGGTCCCTATAACATTACAATCTTAAAAAAAAGGAATTAAAGCTTACTCGAATGGTTCAACGCTGGCCAAACTTCGCCGAGTAGTGAACATTACAACCAAATTGCCATTTTCTCCATGCCATCGTAATGCCAACTGAAAAGTTCGGTGCTCACGGATCCGTGAGGAGGGCGCGGTTTTGGGTTACGACGGGAGCTGGAGGCTTGAATGTCAGGCTAAGGTTGAATGTAGCTTAACTGAAGCTAAGCTCAATAAAGCTGACCCGATCCCAAGCGCCAGTCAGGAAAAGTGCTCGAAAAAAACAGAATTTCGTGTGTCCTGCAATCAAAAGTCCGGACAACAAATAATTTTTTTTCGGCTCGGTCGGATCGGTCGGATTTTTATTTGTTACTCGGAGGCACCAACATTTTTGTCGCTGAATTCACATCGAAATTCGAGCCATCGCATGTTCATCACCATCGCCAGCAGGGAACGATTGTAGAAAATCTGGTACATAGGATATTTAATCATAGCCGCAAGGAATTACTACAGTGCTGCCCAATATTCTATCTTGTTCTAGATCCACATTGACCGAACACACCTTATTCACATAGCGCAGCTTCACCAGCGCCTGGAGGGCCACTCGAGAAAGAACCAACTGATGGCATTGTTTCGGAAGATTGCGAAACCGCAACCCTTTCTGGTATCCCATCTCCGTGCAGTCCATCTAAAGGAGTTACCACGATAAAAGCATTAAATTTTCAATGAAAACACTTGGAGTCCAGTGATGTTGTAATTCGTAAATACACGAATAATGATTGTAGCAGCCCGAAAAGGAAAAATCGATCGCTCTGCCTGACGCCACGGGCCGTGATCGACCCGACGACTATTCGCCCCCAGGGCATTCGGCAATCGGTTGGCTGACCCAGTAAAAGATCATCGACAATAAACCCAGAGTCAGCGACGGCAGGATTCGCTGGTTTCCCCGCCATTCATCTCATTTGCCCAAATCTTCCCGCGCTGTTACTCCAAACGGCCTATCACCGGCCAACTGCTTTGAAAGGAAGGTGCTGTTGCTGAGGTATATAAGTTTATCCAAAATGCAAATCACTGAGAAACCCGTAAAAATGGAAGTTGTAAGATGTAGCGTTTAGTCTTTCTTCAGGCACTTCATATTCTTCCTTGCCTCGTCGATCTCGCCGAGCAGTTCTTCACGAGCCTGATGAAAAACGTAGTTGCCAATCGAAAACGAAAACTTACCGAAACACAATCATCAAAATCGTATACTTTCTTCACAATGTTGGTTACGCCCCACAATACACAGGCCAATACGATGTAGAACGGGAAGAATAGGACGAAATGTGGCGGGTCCTCCTGAAAAAGAAGAATATATTAACCGAACATCAAATACCTGGTAATACCAAAGCATTGCCAACCATGTAACTCCCGTAATGTAAATGTAGGTGGCAAAATTCACAGCTTGCGTGGCCATCACGACAAGTAGAAATGAGGAGAATCTGAAAAAGATAACTTGTACAAGCATTGGAAAGGACACGGGCGCTATTTCGGAATAGGGGACCCACTTGGATTTTATCAAATCTAGGGTTTGCGACATGTTTTCTTTCTGTTTTCTTGGATAGTTTTGCGTGCTGGTTGCGAAAAACACCATACCAACTTGTAAAACCCTAGCCTTCGACATAAAAAAATTATCTAAGTCTAATGAACTGCTAGGGAAGCTAAGTGTGCGTGCCTGACTTTTGGCCACAATACACTGATAGCTTCGTTTTGCAACCTCTAAACTTTATAAGCCAACTAAGACCGACTGATGAACTAGCTTGATTGAGACCAAATCTCGGCCATCCAGACGAACCCACCTCGCGTAGAGTCTACTTGTAAGCTACCTATATGGGCGACTTTTCCAAGCTCCCGTGTAACGTAAGGGGGATCCTAGGCTGTTTTTTTTACGGAAGCTTCAGCTTAGCGTATGTGGGCGTTGCCATAAAGCCTAGACTCAAGCCAAAAACATAATCACCCAAGGGAATTGCCTCGCAAATGTACTTTTGAAGCCAAGTCCGCCCGCCCTATGTACCATAGCGATCCTATAAAGATCAAATATTATGGTGAAAATGTACGTTTTACGGGATGGGGTACCGTTTTTCGGAATGACCGTGCAAAATTACCCCAGCAAAAGTGGTTTTTAGAATGATCAAAGTGGGTCCCCAATTCCGAAATAGCGCCAGGACACGTTCGACAGGGAAATTAATAAAAAGTATTGCCAAAAGATTACAGATTTCCGGGTTCCGCAGTTTGATGAAAAACAAGAAAACGGCAAAAGTCAGAGATTTTGCGCGGAAGGCCTCGATAATACTCTTTACGCTCGGTACCATTCCAGTCAGGACCATTCATTTTGTAAAAAAATGATTATCACCTTTATTGATTATCCGGATTCATGGAATACACAAATTTACACCTGATCATAAAGCAAATAGTTAAAGGTACCCGTCAAAAGATTGGATTATGTCACATTCGTCAACAGATTATTGTAGGGTACAAATGATTGAAGGGTGAAGGACAGACTTCGACTGAACGCGAGAGTTGATAGCTAACAGTTTTTCACATTTTCTAAATTACAGGTATATACAAACAGAGCGGCTTGTGAATGAAAAAGTGACATTTAGAGTAAAGACCCGGGGGAAAATGCCCATAAATTTTAACCGAAGAAACCCCTTTTCTTTTGATATTTTTGTAGGAGAGCGGAGGAAGTCTCGGCATAATTTCTTGTTGATTCGGCCAATCGCTCTGTGGCATCATCGGCACCTTCCAATCTGTCGCCCCGCTCGTTCAGGTTCTAAAAAGAACATCATTGTCGAAAAAGAAGCATCTGCCGAAGCGAAAAAAAAGCCAGAAAAGCAATGTCCAACCTCCACCTCAGCGGGTAACGAATACTTGGGTTTTCTAGTTCTGATCTAAAAATCAAAAGTATTAACCTGAATCGTCTCGCGAATTGCTCGTCCAGCACTCACTCCTTTCGTGATCAACCGATCGAATGAGGAGTTGGAAGAGGTCATTCCCGACGAAGAGGCCACGCCGCTGGTCGAAGGGCTATCTCTAGAAACGAAATATTCACAATAGCCTGCAAAACCCACCTTCCGGACGTCATTCTTTTGGCGCTGTCGGAATTTCGCATTGTTTCCAAGCGTTCTTCAACATTTCTTTTAACTAGAAAAATAAATATTATTTCACGCATGTGAATGATACCTTTAGAAAACAAGCTGGTGCCCCGGCCGCGTTTGTCCTTGTTCCGTCCAAGGGGCGCCCCATCGCTTTTCGAGCGAGCAAAATTCTGTAAAAATATTGGATGTAGGTAGGCAGCAGAATGCAAAAAAAAGCCCAGAAAAAAAGCAAGCCGATTACCGTTCTCTGATATCTTGGCTAAACTCAAAGTACAACTATAGATTACAAAAATTATACCTCTCCCCCATCGGATGTGCTCTGATCATTGTCAGCTATCGCCGGGAGCGTTTCATCATCCTCTTCTAACTCGTAAGCTTCTTCCGCCTCCTCTACCGTGACTGACGGGCTGGACTTTCTCGGTCTTCGGATGCCGAACAGGAGAAGAATTCGCGCGTATGCACTTGAGAATATCTAAATATACCAATTAGCATCGTGAGATCGTTGTTCAAAGTAAAAGGTACGCCCAAAAAATTTACCCAGCATACTGCTAGCCATATTCGCTGCCACCAAGGCCCTTTCGTCCGGCCTAAAAAGCATTATTGAGCAAGGATATCCGTAGGGTAAATGCCAGCTTCTTACAAGGAGTGATGTTTAGGTTATCTTAGAATTTTGCAACGTGACATAGCTCACTCGATAGAGCTTGAAATTCTAAACAAGTCCCATCTTTGAAAAAAATGGCTGAACGCTAACCGTCTTCGAGAGTCAGTTTCCCAAAGTTCGGCCCTTTCAGAGCGAATTTCCTTGAAAACCCGTGTCGTTCAGCAAATTTTGAAAAATGGGATTTGTGCAGCATTAGAAGATCTATCGAATAATCTATTTCACAGCGCAAAATTCCAAGATCACCTAAAAACCGCTCCTTGCTTATAAGAAATTTCGAGAAATGACGTTTCATTGCCAAAATCACACAGAAGCACCAAAAACGGAACGTTACTGACCTAAGCTGCCATCGTCATTGAGCATGGAGTAGAGGACGTGCGGAGATTGGTTGCCGCCGCGTGCCGAAAACCGGTCTAAAAGAGGCCCGGAATGATCGAGTCACGATTTGTGGCTGCCACAACCATCAGCCAATACATGAATTGTGGCGGGAATTCGATACTTTAGCCCGAAAAAGATGGATTTTTGGATAAGTGATGAAAGACACTGCAAGAAAATTGCAAAGCAGGGGGACGTTATCAGGGAATGACGCATGCAAAAGAGGTAGTAGCCAGCAAACACACCTTGCCGGGAGGCTGAATTGGGCAAGACCATCCCGCCAGTGTCTCGAGAACCAGCGGTGCAATTGATTAGTGAAGCACCGTGACCCTAAAGGTTTTGATCAACAACAACAAAAAAACACCGCAGAATATGACGCTGTCGAATTGCCGAAATTTAAGCCGAGATAAAACGATGCAAGCGTTGTCAACGAGCGACATCAATTCAATCCCAAAAACCGAAAACCACCGGAATTCTCGGCAAATACGAATGTGATGTGTGGACCCTTCAAGATTTCACGAATGTTTCAAAAATGTTTTATTACCCCAAAAAAACTAGTTAACACAGAGAGAAAAACCCACGGTAAAATCAGAAATGAAATCGACAATTACCCAAAAGAAATGAGGTGAGGTAATTTTAAAGCTCGGCCTCCTTGCGCTCGATCTTCATCAGCTCGACGTCAAAGCGAAGAGTGGCACCCGGCGGGATCTTTGGTGGGGCTCCACGCTAAAGAAAAGATAGAAAGAAAAAAGAAAGCTTTTTATACAAAGAAACACTAACGTCTCCGTAGGCCAAGTGGGACGGGATGGTGAGACGACGCTGTTCGCCCTCACACATGTTCAAGAGGCCCTGGTCCCAGCCCTTGATGACTTGCCCCTGCCCGAGGGTGAAGGTGAACTCCTAAACAAAAAGTATATGATAAAAATGAATAGCGGACCTGGTTGCGGCCGCGAGAAGAGTCGAACTCGGTCCCATCGAGCAGCGTGCCGACGTAGTGCATGTGGAGCAGATCGCCCTTTCGGCTCTTCACCTCGCAATTTTCGACGCGCTTCTAAGCAAAAGACATTTCAATGATAGAAATGAAGATGTACTAACAAGGGGACGTTTTTTAGTGTACACGGAGTTTTGAAATGGGATCTAGCCTATTTTGTGCAGAATTTTTCGCTGATTAGAACCTCGATTTCAGAGTCTGCGAAACGACTGAAGTAAGAAAGTTATGGCGCCCTAAAAGGCGAAAATGGCCAAAGTTGATCACTTCCGGCTTTTTTGGAACTTTAAAGCTTCGTAACTTTTGCAATATGGTCGTTTCGCAGATTCTGAAAAGTATGTTTTGATCAGCGAAAAATATGCTTGGTCCCATTTCGAAACTCCGCGGACACGCAAAAACGTCTTCTTGTAAATATACATCCTTTAGAAAAAACTCCCACCTTGATCCCGATCTGGAGCTTGCCCTGCTCCTCGGCGTAAACACAAAGGGCCACCAGGGCCAGCACGATCAGCCCCTTCATCTAATCGGAAATGTTAAGAGTTGACAGATTCACAAAAAATGATCAATAAACTGCGAAAAACGCATAGAATTGGGCCAGTTTATGGTAGAAATTTTTATTCAGTCGTCCAAATTATGCACGGGGAAATGATACTATAATCTAAGCTACGGTATAGACTACAAAAATACAGCTTCCTATCCCGCGAATCAGTCCTGTGCAATTGCCGTGTCATCGTCCTCGACCTAAAAAAGAGAACTCTGGATAACTCTCTGAGACGTACCTGTATTTCGATAATTCCCGAATGGACGGCAAACAATAGAGAGAGCGTCAACGCACCGAGTCCAAAAAGAAGAGCATCCCTAAAAAAAGAGTGCGAAAACGTGGAAAGTAACTGACCTAATTGGCAGATCCTCGCCGTCCTCTTCTTTCGGCTGCCCCGTCTCCGCCTTTTTCTGGCTAACGGCCTTGGCGACCCGAGTCAGCCAAAATGATTGAGTGGCCTTGTAATTCCTATAAAATAAAATATTATAGATTAGATGGCGGAAAAACTCACGCAATTTGTTCCTCGTTCAACGGCAGGTAGATGGAGGTGACCAACTCGACAAAACGGACCAAATTCGGGCACGCTGAGAGGTGGACTTGAAGCCGATCATTTGGGAGCGGGACTCGAAGCAAGACTGCCAGATATCCAAAAACCAGCGCGTCAAGGGAGGTGGGCCTAGTGAAATAACATAAGCACAAGGGACATAGGACCTACTTATCTCCATAAAAATATTTGTTGTCCCCCAATCGTGCCGAAAGCATGTTGAGGGCTTGGAGCGCATCCAGCATGATCTTGTTCTTGTTGGCCTTCCCCAAGGAACGGACAACCCGTCTCCTAAAAAAAGTTAGTCATGAAAAAGCAAAATTTCTTACCTCCTCCTTTCGGCATAATACAAATTATAGGGGAACGGTAGCTGGCTGGTATACCAATAATGGGTGGTGGTCTGATAGTTCGACTCGTCGACCCATGGAGGTGAGATCCTGAAACCATGAAAAATTCAAATAGCCAAAATAGCTTACAACTGCGGGCATCAGCTTTTGTTGCAGGTAGCAGGCGAACGCATCGATTTGGGCTTTTTCCTTTGCCGTTAGCTCGCCGTCGATAACTACGACCTGACCATTCCGTCGTAGGCCATCAACAAACCTAAAAAAGCTAAAATCAGGCACATAAAGTTACTTGTCAAAGTCGCAGATGGGTTTTTCATTTCTGTCGACGCACATAGGATATTCTCCTGTAAAACGATGTATATAGAGAATCTTATTTCATAAAACACACCTGTCGGCGAGTTCCAAGGAGCCGTAGAAGCTCCACACGACACCGGAGCTAGCGCAAAATTTACTGCAAGCCTAAAAGGATAATGGAAAGCTAAAAGATGTACCCACCAAAAATTGTAAGCAAGACACGTCAACCGATGGCAGGCCAAAATCCCCGGGCCATATATTCAATTCCATCTGAAATCGATATCGTGAGGTGGGCAGGCTGCGCTGACAAGCATCTTGGTCTCAGCAACCCGTTTTTTCAAGAAAAAAGTAGAAGAAAACGACGTAGATTTATTATCATCAAGTACCCGTAAAAAGATATGCGAAGGAATGGAAGTGTACTAAAAACAACAGCATTTCCGAGAAAGACGATTGGTGAAAGAAAAACACACACATAGCTAATACACAGCAAATATTACATTCAGCTTGCGGGGTTATTTTGTTCAAATAATTGCATTAGTTTGTTTGGGTGTAGCAATAGCAGGGTCGAGGGCTCGCTTCAACGCCGACGACAGGGCCGTATCGCTCAGCGAATTCACAACAACCTAGGAAAGTCTACAAAAAAGGTGCAAAAAGCGATACCTCATCAGAGACCAGTGGTGCCAGGTTTCGTTGCAGATAGTAGCAGTCAACCTAAGCATCGCTCCTGAAAATGCCAAAGGGCGAACCTGGATCTGCTCCACGGCATGTTTACCGAATGTCTGCGTGCGGATGGCTTCGATGAAGACCTTCAGGAACACCTTGACCATCCCGGCAATGATTGAGCCACGCGTGAACTGAAAAGAATGATTTTTTAATACAGAAATCTTCTGCCTTGATTGTTCCTAAACGTAAAGACTAGCGATATAAGTAAAAGCGTATAAAGGCCAATTAAAAAAAAATACGAAATTGGGCTTTCGACCCAACATGAACGATTTGTGACGGAAATTTCAAATAAAATTTTTCCCGATGTGTTTGGATAGGTGTCTAACTTTTAAAATAGGTAAAATTTTACTAACAACGCATTCAAAAATCAGGCTTTACGTTATTAAGACTAGCTGGACAAATAGGCAAAATTAGACCTCCCGATTGTGCAAAAGAACCAAAAAACTTTTAACAAAACGATGAAATCTTGAACGTACCGCGATTTGTTCATGAAAATCCACACGTTCGCTCCACAGCGTGTCGCGCTGGAAGGGGTCCGTTTGCCTGTAAGTTTTTATGTAAAAACAAAAATATTCTCCAAAACCTTGGTGTCCGGGAAGCCTTGACCTCCTTCCGGCCGTCGTTCAGAATGGAGGCGAGTAGCTGGTCAAAATCTCGAACCTAAAAAATTAATCCGGGGTTTTTTTTAAAAGTATACCTCATCGACGGCTCTTCTGATGGCGCTGCGGACGCCAACAGGCGGCGCAACGTTTGTAGTGTTGTTTTCTACGGCCTTCGCGACACCTTCACCGATGGATAAGCCCTAGGGGGAGATTCGGGATGTTTACAGAATCGTCTCACCTTGGCGTCAACGAATCGCTTGATGACACCTTGGGCAGCATCTCGTAGAGCGGCAACGACGGTGTCCGTGTGCGTCAGATCTTTGCGCTAAACCAAGCTATTTAAAAGTATTTTTTAAGAATGAGAAGCGGCGGTCCTAACAACACGCTGTCCTCCTAGGTAGCCAGCCCAGAAAGCGCTTTTGGCTAAGCAAAACACATTGATAAGATGCGGCTTGATAAGCATACCCCCAGTCGGCTGTTGCAAAAAAAATGCCGAAGAAGATCGAAGCCGAAGAAAGTTAAATAAAACATCATTAAAATCTACAATTTTTGATTCCTGAGCAATTTTTCGTCATTAAAAAAATTTATCAATTGTTTTGGAGCTTTTTTGCAATCAAAACTTCCAGATTACTGACTATCACTAACCGTCCAGTACCAAAATCCCTACCTTCTTCTCCACGAGCAGAAACTGTTCCTCGCAGAGTCGCATCAGATACTGGGCGCTCTTGCCAGCAATGTGGTGCAGGAACATGGCGATCGTCAGCAGTAGCATCGGGGATACAAAGCGCATCTCGTCGCCAACGCCTAAAAGGGATTCGTTTTTAGGTCAAAGTCTTGCTTTATGATGTGAAATAGCCCATTCGAAAGAGCTTAAAAACGCGTATCCAGAGCGATGAAATTTTTAGCTCTATAGAATGAGATCAAGTTGCGAAAAGCGCCATTAACACACAAAAACCACCCAAAAATCACAAAAAGTCAGAAACTTACTGGAATAAGTGGCCATCGCGTCGGCCACATCGTTCATCGCGCCAACCAACAGCTCCTCGTGCACCGCCACGGCCAATTTGCTGTGGAAGAGGGCCGGTGGAATGGCTGCAAAACGTTGGTCCAGAATAGATGATACTCACCAGAAAATGTCACATCGCTAGCCGTAAACAACAACAAATTGGCAAGCGATGTCTTGACGTTGAACACGAAAACTTGCTCCAGCCGTGCACTCATCCCGTTCCAATCGACGTCATTTGACAGCGTACTTTCGCGCATCTGAACAAGTTACGATTTAGAGTTCGGCGCTCCCCAATACCTCCTTCAACGTTAACTCGAGCTGCTCGACGATTTTAGCGCGCGAAATTTTCATTTGATGAAGCGAAACCTAAAAATGTATAATAAAGAAAAACAACGGAAAAATACCTCATTGATTAGCGCGACGCAATCATCACCAAAATCGAGGCCTAGACGAAAAGGGATGAATGCTAGATTTCGGTTAAGTTACCAGGCAACACTTGCGAACAAGCATTCATCTTTCGATAGTAACGATCGAGGGCGCGGACGACGATTGAACAATCTTTAGGGTCCGTTGAAGTGAGGAAAAGCCTAGACGCCATTTTCTGAACAGAAGAAGCCCTTACTTTTTGACAATCTCGTGGAAATCTGCCATCAGTCGGCGGACCACCTGCAGCAAAACGCCGTGCTTCGCCGGGAAGAGGTTCTCGTGCAGATTGACAAAGAGAGTCAAGTTCGGCAAAAATGTGCCACAGCCTAAAACCATAATTTCAAGAAAAACGATCGGCAAACCTCGATCCACAAGATCCAGTAGATCTTCGACTTGCGCTTCCAACCCTGCCAAGTCGTCGCGCAAACTCTTCTCCGAGGCCGCCAATAACGTACTCTACACCAGATTCTTTGCAAATTTTTTGATCCCTTACTTGCAAATCATCTTTTGGAACGCCGAGGCTGACGAGCAATTCCACGTTTTTCGCCAATTGCTCCGTATTGTCAAACTGGCCAGTCGAGATTCGTTCACGTAACTTAAAAAATATATAAAAAAGCAAACCGATAATACCTCTGCTTCGGCTTTTGTTGCTATATTGTCACATTGTCCCAGAACTTTCGCGATGTGCTCCATGTCAGAAAACGGTGCCAGAGACTTTTTCGCTAGCAGAAAAATGCGAACAAGGTCCGCAAATTTGCCTTCGTCGAAATAGTTCTAAAGAAAAATAGAAAGCCCTGAAGGGTTCCCACTTGTAGCGTGGCAGGGAGGTCGTAGATGAACTGCACGCTCTTGACCGCCTTATAGGAACGTGACAGCTGCGTGACGTCAGACTTGTCCCCACCAATCGTGCCGCCAAGGTCGTACAATAAGCCTTGAATTTTTCCCATCGAAGAATTGATTTCCTCCATTCCCTGTAGAATTACTGGATTACTTTGAAATCTAGCAAGAACTAACCGTATCCAGGCCGCTAAATTCGTCCTGAATTTTTCGAACCGTGCTCGTGGCTGTGAGGAATTTGTTGTAGTTTTCGTAGACGATTTGATGGACGTCAGAATCCAGACGGCGTATCTAAAAAAGATTCTAGGGCGCTAGCCAAAAATTTACCGCAGTGATCATCTCCTCTTCGGAACGCATCAATTCGCTCAAGGTCTTGTCTTTGAGCTGGTAGCTGATGTACGCATCGACGTCGAACTCTCGTGATGTCAAATCGAAGATTGACGCCGTGTGGGATCGTTTGGTGGACATCCCGCCTGAAATTTTATGTAAAGAACAGTCTCCACCATGGCAACAATAGAAGAAAACAACAAAAACAACAAAAACTGCATGAAATCATCGTAAATTCAAAAGATCATAACACATCCTTGCTTCACTCTTTCATCTTCTTCTGTATCCTTTCTAACAACACCGAAACCTGCGCGTTCAAATTCGGCTGGCCCTTCTTGTTTTTCATCTTCAACGCTTTGTTCATTTTTCGTTTCGACGTATTGTACTTTTCCAAAGCCTCGCGTCTCTGGGCTCTTTCCTGTTGTTTTTGCAGCCTCTCCTCGGCACGATCGGCTTGAATTCGCTCATACTCATCCATTGCTTGCTCATATTCACGCTTGCGAGGTTTGTAGCCATCATACTCACGTCGCTCTTCCTCGATTTCTCTTTCTGCCTGCTCATCGAGCTCCCGGAATCGATCGTAGACCTTTTTGTGAGGCTTCAGCGGAACAGGGGCCTCACTTGCGGCTTCATCTTTGAAGTGTGCGATCCGTTGTTTCTTGATGCGCTTCTGCTCGATGACTGGCTCAGGAGTGATAAGTGCTGCTTCAGCTGGCCGCTTTCTCTCTCGTACCGGCTCGGCATTCGGGCCCGTGAACTCGGCCTTGTCGCGCCTATTGCCTCTCTTTTTCATGTGGCGTCTTGGAGCTGCATCTTGGCTTGTGGCTGCCGCACCCCTTCTTGAGGAAGAAGCTTCCCGGCATCCTGAAATAAAGTATAGACTGAAGGCGGGGGGGGGGGGGATACACGCAAGGAATTTGGGTGCCGAGAACCCTTCGGGCGAGGCAAGCTACTGTGAGGAGAGTGCCATGCAGCCAACAAAGCAAAGTCTCAGCCACGGAACGAACGAGTTTCAGCCAAAAAACCCCAAAAATCGCTAAAAATTCCGAGAACAGAAACCGATAAATAATGGCAATTTGGCAATCGGGGTGTATTTTGAGTAAAACAGACGTTTCCATTCATTTTCAACGCTAGTTTCCGGCTATTGGCGGGAAATCGACCTTGATTTTACAAAGAATGGGCTTGGATTTGACTAAAAATAGAGCCCTGCGAAGTTAGCAAGAAATGCGTAAACTGAGGGGGAAAATTTCAACGCCTAATCACAAAAAAGTAACAGAAAAAAATATGCGCAATTTTACGTAGAACATTTACGATCGATTTTCTTTTTAATTTTTCTAAGAAAACGAGACAATGTTTGATAGCTAAAAAAAAACGAATTACACCGTCCGTGGACAGTTGAGCGCGCATCGGAGGCTCGCGTACCGATATTCTGATGAATTTTTTACTGGGAATGGAAAAAAGGGCCACGGTCTCAAACTTTTTAGACTGAACAAATACCCTCACAGTCAGGGCAGAAAACCAAAAAAAAAACTAAATCAAAAAGTGCGCCGGCAGGCTGGGGAGCAGCCGGAAGCTTTACCAGAAGCTTAAAGTGAGGCTATAATTTTCAATACCCAAAAATTTACATATGATCAGCTTCAGAAGGGCGGAAAATCATCTGCCAGTGTCTCCCAACACTACCCGTCAAGCTGGCTGACATTTTTTGGATCGAGTTCCGGTCCCTTGATTGGTTTGTTGAGACGCTTTTTGCTGAGCACAGTGGACTTTTGCAGAGGCCTCGGACAAGGAGGCGCCGATACCGGCACCGCATGACACCACCGAGACTGATAGAAGTAGGAACGAATTTGATTTTTCTTAAGACTTGCTTTTAGAAAAGACCAAGTCGAGCTCCCACTCGGCTCCTCCCTCCTCTGCCACCACCAATGAGACACAGTCGAAGAAGAGCACCGACCAGAAACCCAGTCGCAGCTTCTCTTACTCCCAGCTGCGCACCAACCCGGCCGATCCACTCTCGGTATGGCAGAGTTTGGAGAAATATCGAATTCGGTCCTGGTTCTTTAGCGGGGGTGGGGGTCTGGTAGTAGGAAACCAAAAATAGCACTGTTTTATTAACATTTTTCGCCTCTTTTAGGTATCGAAAGCGCGTAAAAAATTTTTTAAAGTCCTTTACGACTTGGCTTTTGTGTTATAGATGTTTTAAAATTGATCATATATCAAAGCTTTTCAATTTTTCAGTTGGTTTTTATAAATTTTAGCTAATCGGAAAGTTTTAACGACATTATAGAGATAGGTATGCTTGATTAGAAGGGAGGCTAGGCTGAATCAACGAAGCTATCCTCCCGCTAACAGGCCGACCTCGAATCCTTGCAGCTGGGGAAGCTGGTCGTGTGGAAAGACATCTATGTCGAGGTGCCGATCCAGACGCGCTCGCGGATTTGGTCATTCATCCGCCGCCGCAAGCCCTTCGAATACCGCGTCGTTTTAGATCAAGGTTAGCTTTCCTTTTTTTTTTCATAAATGGTAATTTTTAGTGTCCGGGGTCGCCACACCTGGCCAACTTACCTTCATCATGGGCGCTTCTGGAGCCGGCAAGACGACGCTGCTCAACGTGCTCACGCAGCGCAACCTGAAAGGCATGCGGGTTTTCGGCGAGGTTTGAAATTTAAAACGTAACGTAAATTTTTTTTTGGGTGCTGGTCAATAAACAGCTCATTGATGCGGCCAGCATGCGCAAGATATCGGCCTACGTCCAGCAAGAAGATTGCTTCATCGGCGATTTGACCGTTCGCGAGACGATCGTTTTTGCAGTGAGCGTGTTCCTAAATTGTTTTCTGCGATTCTCACCATAAAAATGGTGCTATTTTTCATTAAAAATGGAGAAACTATCACTTCCGACCAAAATTCTGCTTATAAATGTTTGCAAGTTTTAAAATTTTTACAAACAATTGAATTTTTCAGGCCAATCTCCGGATGGGGCAGAAGTACTCGCACAAGGAAAAGCTGCAGCGCGTCGAGAAGGTCATCAGTCAGATGGGCTTGACCAGCTGCCAGTACACGCGAATCGGCTCGCGCTTCCACAAAAGCATCTCGCGGGGTGAAAAGAAGCGGCTGGCATTTGCTTGCGAGGTAAAAAGGTAATGGTTTTCTAAGCTTTTTTAGATCCTCACCAACCCACCGATCCTCTTTTGTGATGAGCCGACCTCGGGGCTCGATGCATTCATGGCCAAACAGGTGCCGTAGCGCTACAAGCTTTTCAGTCAAAGTTTTAGGTGGTGGCGGTGATGAAGAAGCTGGCGCTCGATGGGATGACCGTCATCTCAACCATCCACCAGCCGAGCAGCCAGGTCTTCGAGCTGGCCGACAGGTTCATCGCTAGAAGGATTTTCTAAATCCCCCTTTTTTAGCCTGATTCTGATGGCGAACGGAAAGACGGCCTACCACGGCCCGGCTGATGAGGTCATCGAGTTTTTTAGCAGGTGACTGACGTTTTCAAGCCCTGAACAGCCTTTTTTTAGCGCCGGCTTTCCGATGGTGAACAAGTTCGTCAACCCGGCCGATCACTTCATGCGCGTGCTGTCGCGCAGCGAGGGCGAAACCGAAGACCAGCACGGGAGTCGCATTGAGGTTTTCTTATCTGAAAAATTGTACATTTTTCTCCGCTTTCCAGGCGATCACCCAAAAGTACGTCACCTCCTCGTACGGCGAGACGGTCGGTAACTTCACGCACAACTCGTTCGAGGTGTCGAACACGGAGCGGCGTCGGATGCGCGAGGACTATTCCGCCTTGAACCAGTCCGCTGCACATCTAGAGACAAAAACCGAGGATTTTTTAGGTACAAGACCTCGTTCCGCTGGCAAGTCTGGATATTATTCTACCGAGCCCTCCGATGCGTCATCCGAAATCCAATGATTTTGAACGTGCGCCTCTTCCAAGTGATGGTACGATTTGCAGGTTCTTATGCATTATCGGGGGGTTCTAATATTCATTTTTCTCATATAAATAGAGGAGGGTTTCTCAACCAGTTTCGACTATTCCTAGGCATAGAAACTTCATAAAAATGTGAGAAAAATCGTCGTTTTTCATCCAAAATTTCATTAAAAAAATTCTCACATTTTTTCGTTGCTTTTATATTTCAATTTTACTCTAAAAAGACCATGAAAATGTGTTTTATTCCGTTACTAGACGTGTCTGCGTCTAGTAACGTCGCCCCCCCCCGCCCAACCGATATTCCAAAAGCACCAATTTTTAAACATCCGAAAAATACGGCGTAAAAGATTTGCGCGATCACCATCGGGGCCGTCTACCTGCAAACACCGCTGAGGTACAACACCATCCAAAACTACGTCGGCGTGATGTTCAACAACGTGCGCGACATGAACTTCATGTTCGTCTTCCCGTGTATCATGGTTGGTGCTCAAACTGCGCTAAAACGCGACATTCAGGTGTTCACCTCCGACCTCCCGGTGATCATTCGCGAATACAAGAGCAATATGTATCTACCCGCGGCCTATTTCATCGGCAAAAATCTGGCAGACGTGAGTGGCCGCGTCCCGAGTTCCAGTACGAAAAATAACTCTAGACGGTGCAGTACCTGGTGTTCCCCTTCATCTACAGCGTCATCATCTTCTTCATGACGTTTCGACTCTCGGACTTGGATGCTGTAGGGAGCCCGGTTCCTAAAGGTCATCTCCACGCTCGCCCAGGCTGGCGAGTACACGTCCTGGAAGAAATTTGGCAAGTACGTACTGGTGAATACGTGCATGGCGACGACCTCTACGTCTGTTGGTGCGTTTAATGATGGAAAATTCTAAAAATCATGGTCCTAGGGTTTCTAAAGGTTCATGCAAAAGCACCAGAACTGCCCCTGAACAATGTTATTGACTTTTTTAAAATAGCCCATAAAAATCGGCCATTTCCGCCGAATTACAGGCTACGCTGCTGCTTGCATTTGCGGCAACCTGGAAATTGCAACGCAGCTCGTCCCCCTTGTCGTCGTCCCGCTGCTCGTCCTCGGCGGTCTTTTCATCAACCTCTGGACGGTAGCAACGAAAGGGAAAACGTTAAAAAAACAGATTTTCAGGTGCCCCTCTACTTCCGGTGGATCGAGTACATCTCGTACTATCGCTATGCCTTTGAGGCGCACATGAACAACTTTTTCAGCGACATCACCCACATTGAAGGTGGGGGAAACAAAGAGGAAAAATTGGAATTTTTGGATTAGGCTGTACGAATGCCACCGACAAGTACTGCCACCAGATCCATCTCGACCCGGAAGTGCGGGTTGGTGCCCAAAAAAACCTTTTGAATAAAAATTGGCTTCAGAAAGCGGCAATCGATGCTGTTGGCCACGGTCCGAATCTGATGGTCAGCATGAAAATGCGCCCAGATGTCTTCTGGTAAGTGATCGATGGCAAAAGTCGCCGTAATCTTTTACACAAGCTCCCATTTCAGGATCGACATCGGCTTCCTCCTTGGTATCACGCTGGTGCTCCGTCTGATTGCTGTCATCGCCCTCCACATCCGCGTCACACGCCGCTAATCGCTGCTGAATCTACTCGCAAACAACAAACAACCCCTCGACCCACTGCTTCCACCTCCTGCTCGACCCAATGCCCACGGCTCTCGACTGCTCTGATCTACATTTTTTTTTGCTAGTCCCTCACCTATTGCTCGCACGATTGTATTTTCTTCGTCTAGTTTTTTTTGCTCTATTTATGTAGAGTTGTTTCGAATTTCACCTGCTTGCCAGTTAAATAAAGTGTTTTTGGCGGGATATCGATGCGTGGCAAAAGTGGCGATTTTTTAGTTTTATAAAACCTCAAAAAAAAATACCGTAGGTGCGTCCAGGATAGTATCGAGGATCAATGTTTCCGAGAACAAAACAACAAATAACTAAATTCGCGAATCTTCCTTTTTTTTTTTTTTTTTTTTTCTTTTTCCCTTTCCCCCATCAACCCCAAAGATCTTTACCCTTTTGGCGCCCCCCCCGAACCCCCCCTCTTATTTTTTTTTTTCCCCTCCTTTTTTTTTATTTTTTTTTTTTTTTTTAAACCCCCCCCTTTTTTTTTTTTTCCCCCAAAAAAAGAAAATTTTTTCTTTCCTTTTTAATTTAAAATTTGCGTTTTCCCCCCCCGGTAATTTTAATCTTTCTAACAAAAAAATAAAAATGATTCATTACGCGAGAAAATGATAAATTCCATTTGCTACGAAATTACGGAATCCCGTAACTACGTACACGGCCGGATTTTTAGGATTGAATGTTTCAAAAGTTAATTAATTTTAAAAAATAGTTATTATTAAGATAGTTAAAATTAGTTTAATTTAATTAGGAAAGGTTGGATAATAATATAAAAGCTACTATAATACTGGTGCTTTGCCTGCCGTTCGCCTTTCTCTTTTCTCTACCATTTCGAATTCTCTCAGCGCGGCGCCACTGCCAAAGAGAGCCGTGTTGCATGTCGTAATTGCTCTCGTGAATGTTCTCTTCATTGAAATTTTCAACTTTTACAACCCAAATCCCTCCTTTCAGCCGATGAACCACGACATCGACGCCCTACGGGCAAGATTCGAGGGCTGCACGACGGTGCCCGAAGTCGAGAAGCGCATCCGGACCGAACTTAGCGATGCTGAACGCCTCGTTGTTGCTTCCGTCGCCTACGACCACTTCTTCGCGAGCAATTGGTGCGGGATTGAAGGTTTGTCGTTGCCCTTTTGGAGAACAAGTCAGGGGGGTTATGTCACGGAAAAAAAATAGCTTTTCAGAAGCCGCCCTGCTTGAGAAAGACGTCGAAGAAGGCCTACGCCCCCAAGTTGTCGAAGCCTTGTCTTGTGAGGGGATGTTGCCTTACAAGGGGACAAGGTTGGAATTGAAAGACCTATTTTTCAAAGCGTTTAGGTCCCTTTTGCTTCTCCTTGCCGCGATCAAGGCCATCGAAGGGCAAAATGGAGGCCAGGTCTTGCAGCTCAAGGTGAGAAATTTTGTTTCTTTTTTTGGAGGATGTTTTTTAGATTCTGATGGCCTGGCAGCACCTGCTCGACGAGTCTTCATCAACGATCCATCGGCGTATCAAAGAATTGATCAAAGAAGTGCAAGAACCATGCGAAGTGGGATTTTTGGGCTTGTTGTTAATATCTTTCTAGGAAAGCCTCGTGCTCAGCGTGGAGCGCGAGCTGGTCATTGCCCAGGCGTGCCTGTTGTTCTACGGTTACGATGAAGCGCATCGGCACATTGACGAGGTGCGCGTTTAGTTTTTTCCAGGTATTTTCTTGATTCAGGCGTTCAAACTGGCAAAGCTTGACGCGACGCTGACCGGCGAGCTCGGCAAGCGCACAAAATGGCAGCAACACCTGGTGGCCCAGTTGGTGTTGTCGGTGGTGGGGTTTCGAGTGGTTTTTCGTTCACTTTTTGGTTCTAGCAAGCTAGCGGCGAGGTCGACGAGGCCGAGGAACAAATGCCGGAAAATGTGCAGTTGAATGACGACACGCTTATGGACACCATCACCCTGGAAGGCCCGGCCAAGGGAGCCGGTCTTGCTCACTTCGATGCAAGTGGCCTGCCTCGTCGCCCTTACCACGTACAAGCGGAAAACACAGCCGAAAAGCGACATTGTCACCGAAGAATGCATGGCGACAATCTCTATGGTAAGCGATTTAGGCTTTTTCATTATCGTTCTTTTAGATCCTCTCCCAAAAGCGCTGCTGGGCGGGGCATTGCCAGTCGCTGATCATGCGCAGCGACTTGGAGAAGGGCAAGGGCCGAAAAGTATGGTGCCATGTTGTTAGATGGAAAATTTTCTAGGTGGAAAGGGCTTGTCAACAGCTTGAATCGTTATTGCTGGGTCTGGATGGGACGGCGAGTGTGGGTTTCTAACATATTTTTTTAGCTAATTTGTAAATAAAGGTCAATATGTTATTTTTAGTATGCTGAACACGGAGTGCCAAGGTGCAAATTTGCGGTCGCCTGTGGCCTTCCCCCATGGTGGAAAGTGCGAATCCAGTATGCGCGTGTGCTCTGCTCGATCGGATTGTACTCGGTACGTTATAGCTTTTTTAGAATTATTTTTCATTTCAGGAGGCCCTCCGCTGCTACGAAAAAACTAAAGAACTGGGACGGCGTCATTGACTGCTACAAGTCGATGGGCCAAATTGAGAAAGCCGACCGGTTAATAAGAGAGTAGGTCAATTTCTAATATTCTTAATTACTTTATCGTTCAGCCTTATCGATCAGAAGGACGACAGCGTTCCCCCTCCATCTCCTCTACACGATGCTCGGCGAGATCAACCAGGAGCTGTCGTATTTCGAAAAGGCCATTGAGGTTCGTGAAGGTGTTTTTTGAAGATTTTTTGTTTAGATCAGCAATGACAAAAACGCTCGGACACGCCGCTCGTTGGGAAATCTATTTTTGTCTCGCAAGAAGTACCCAGAGGCCTATGAGAATTTCCGACGCAGTTTGGAGCTGCGCCCGATTCAGGTGCAAATTGTCTGTTACAAATACAACGATTTATTCAGCTTGGTGTGTGGTTCAACGCGGGGTACTGTGCGTGGACCAACGAGCAATTCGAGCAGGCAACCGTCTGCTTCCGCCGGTTTGTTTTGATACTCGGTGCTTTCGCGTTGTCGGGGGGAGGGGCTGAAATTTTTTGTATAAGTTTGTAAGTGCCTAGTAACTTAATAGGAACTTTTCAATCTGGTTTTTAGTAAAATAAAACTATATTTCAACCAGAAAAACTATCTAAAAACTTTCGACGACTATTCATAAGTAGAAATTTTGGTAAAAACGGTCTTTTTAGCTTTGCCCCCCGCCCCCCGATAGTGCGAAAGAACCTGATATGGATCGATTTTCGGACAATCTGACCGTCTTATCAACGATTTTTAGTTGTGTCGACCTCGAGCCTGAACACTTCGAAGCCTGGAACAACCTATCCGCCGCCTACCTTCGTCTCAACCAGAAAAAGCGGGCTTTCGACGTGCTTCAGGTAGCGCTGTTAGTTTAGCCTGACCGGAAGTCTTTTTAGGAAGCTATCAAGTTCAGCATCGAAGACCACAACATTTGGGGAAATTGCCTGCTCCTGGCGCTGTCCGTGGGCGAAGTGTCGAAGGCGATACAAGCATACCATAGGTAGCTTTTGCTTTTGTCAGTTACTTTAGTTTTTTAGGCTTCTTGACCTGAAGCGAGCCCCCACCGATGACGATTATTTGATCAAGCTGACGAATGAGGCGCTGGACCTAATCGAAAAGGTGGGAAGCGGCTTGTCCTGATTGCATCTGGCTTTTTAGGAACCCAACGACCCGTGCCTGGACGAGCTCTGCAAGCTTTTCGCACGCATCATCGCTTCCAAGTCACTCGGCGCACAGGTTTTTGCTGTTGCAATTTTAGAAACAGACTGTTCAGGGTTACCTCCTCTACGCCTCCCTCAAAAAGCCGTCGCCGGGTAGCGTCGATCAGGATGGGCGCTATGTGCGCCTGGTCGAGCAGGCCCTCCAGGCCGATACGATGAAAAATGTAAGAAATTTTAGGGGTGGAATTTGTAATGCCATTTAATTTTGAACCTCATCTAATTCCTTTTTTTTATTTCAGGACTATTTGACGAAGGTGGAGGTGGCGCTGCGCGTGCTCAAGACGGCCAATCTGCTGATCGACACACGGTTGGAGCAAGCCGGGATCAGCCAAAAGGAGGAAGACATCAAGAGGGTGAGAATTCGGTTTTTTACAGATTTACAGAGGCTTCTGGACTGTTTAAATTTTAAGCTTGCTATAGTATTTTTAGTACTTCTTATTCGCAAAAACGTTAAAAGAATTTTTAGAAACTCTGATAACTTCAGTTTTGAGAAAAAAATACGTTTTTTTTCAAAATTTCGACAATCTTGTTACGAATTTCTATATTTAGTTTTCTAGAAGGTTTTTATTTAGTGTTTTGTATTCTACGATCCCCACAACATTTGCCTTTTCTTTCCAGGCAAAGTCGCGCAACAATTTGACGCTGCTGCCCCACCTCAAGAAGATCCAAATGGCCTACCAGGACCAATTCGGCGCTCAAAACGAGCTGAAGATGGCGCTCGACGATGTTATGGCCAAAATTCAAGCCTAGGTTTTTGCCTCGTTTCCAGTTGTTGATTTTGAATTCTCAATCCATGTGCCTGAATTGTTGATTTTGTTGTTTTTCAGCTCCTCGTTTTTTGTGTGACGTTGTTGTGGCCTTTTGCATCCACTCTGTGCCTACACCAATCCGGTTCCCCTCTTCACTTTTTCACAATGTTGAATTTGATAAAGTTTTATCCATATATTTCGTGTGGTTTCCGGTGCCTTTCAACCCTTACTATGTATAATATTTATTTTCTGTGCAACCACACTATACTGCAAAATTACAAACGACCCGTAATGAGAATGGATTGGGAGGAGGAGGAGCTCCCTTGAATCGACTAGAGCACCCGGAGTATTTGGGGAAAGCTGGGTTGCGAAGCTCTGGCTATCGCAGCAAGAACACGGCAAGGAGTGGCAATAGTATTCTGAGGGAGGTTGGGGCCGCCGATTCTAGCGGTAGCTCGATGAACTCGAGATCGTTTAGCGCTCGCTCCTCAACAGCTTCTGACGTGTCGGCAGAGAGGTCGGTGGGAGCGATGATCGAAGATACGGCCACGCCGACACCCCTATAATAACATGATATTTTTAGATTGTTTTATTTATTAGTTAGATTTTTAGGAGGTTTTATTCAACAAAGCCGAACCTGTTGGTGATGGGCTGCACCTCGACGGCGTACTCCCTCCACGGCGCCAGCGCGTCGAAGCGGGTGTTGCGGCTCTGTGGCGGCAGGATGGTGATGTTCTCGCTGCCCTGCCCGGGGGATGTGAGTACCACTCTGTAAGGGAAGTAAGTTTTAGTTTTTAGATTTAAAAAGCTCATAAAAATCATAAAAATGTTCGAAAATTTTTAATTTTCGGTTTTTAAGTCAAAAACGTGAAAAATGACCAAAACGGCCAAAAGTTGCAATTTTTCATAAATTCTACGTTTTTTTATAAACTTTTGACAATAAAAAAGGCTAAAACGCTAGAAAATACGTTATATACTATTAACATAAATTGTAGGCATAGGTGGAAAAACAAGCACTTAACGAACCTGTAGCCGATGACGGTGTCTCGCCGATCACTTTCCAGCCTCTCCCACGTGCAGTCGATCGACGAAAAGTCCCAATCGCATCGCAAACTCGGCTTCACGAAATCGCAGGGCGGTTTCCCGCTGGTCGGGGTCTCCTCGCAGCTTCTCGTCTCGAACGTGCCGGCGACGCTCGGCTGAAGTTCTTGAATTCAGCTTTTCAGAAACCTTTTCTACCTTCTGCGCGCCCGGCTCGTACACCTGGGCCAAGTAGCTGCACTGGAAATCGAGCTGCCGCAACTGGAGATGGCATTCGTTTGCCCACTCTTCGCGCCAGACGTTCAGCTCGCGGCCGGATTGGGCGCATCTGGAAATGACGGGTTTAGTATTGTTATTTGACTAGTTTTTCGTTTTAGAATGCTGTAATTTGAGTTATTAAGTTTACAGGAATTTTCAGGGTACGCTACGCACCTTTGCACGGTGTACTTGACGAGGAAGCGCCGTTTCTGAGGGCCGCAAATTCGCGAGTTGACCCAGTTGATGGAGGTGGTCAGCGAGTCGGTGAAGTGCGGCGTCTAAAATCGAATAATTTTTTCAGCTTTTCTTTGGCATTAACGGGGGAGGGATTTCCCTACGAGGCGAGAAATCCCAAGTAATGTAATAGCAAGTGTTTTAATAGCCTTTTTAGTAAAATTTAGCTATTTTTCAAATAGAAACTAACTAAAAACGTAGAAAAATCTTTAAAAAGTCAAAATTTGAGCGCAAATCGACCATTTTTCGTGGAAAATCGTTATTTTTGTGTTGCTTAATAAAAAATTGTAGATTTTGCACGTATTGGAATCCGGCAAAAAGAAATGAAGTCGAGTTAAAGTGGAAAAACTATCCAAAAATTGTGCATTATTGTCGTAAATGGAATTTGTCAACGGAATTTTGCAGATTTTCTACGTTTTGGAATAGTGTAAAGCAAATTTGGACCGATTTAGAATGGAAAATCGATCTGAAGCAACCTGGAAGCTTTTGAATTTTCGTCAAAATCGGTCATTTTTGATCGATACACCAATTTGCGGTACGTTTCTGCGTTTGGGAATAGTAAAAAAAATTTAGAATCACGGTAATTTCATCATTATTTCCGATGTTTTGAAATTATTTACAATAATTTTTTAAAGTGAACTTTATTAATTTTTCGTTGAAATTTCAGGTGCCAGGACTCACCTCGACAACCATCCCTTCGACCGTATCCTCCCGTTTCGGGGACCCAGTCGGGACATCTAGGGGGATAAGCCGCTCGATTCTGTCTTCCGGATGGTTCCCCCTCGTCCTCACAAACACTAGCGCTTTTTCGCCGCTCAATTGGCCCTCGGCCGAGTCGGCGGTCGCCTGAACCTCAACCAGGTAGACGGCGTTCGGCAGCAGTCGCTCGAGGCGCGTCTGCGTCGCGTGCGCCGGCACAAGTACGGTTGTCCGGTCACGTTCCACCAGGGTTAGTTCCTCCTAAAATCGGGGTTTCGAGAGGATCTGGGCTGTTAGCGGGGGTGGTGGTAACGAAATTTTGCTTGTGGTTCTCTAAAAACCAAATCTAAACTATTTTTATGGAATTTTAGATAGTTTTTAGATATAAGAACAATATAAAAACAATAAGAAAATTTTTTAATTTTTGGGCAAAATGTATGAAAATAATCAAAAAGGTCAAATTTTTGAATTTTTAAAATTTAAAAAATATTTTTTTAGACTTTTTATCAATCAAAAACTACTAAAAACACTGAAAATTCAGGTTTACGTGGAAAAAAAGCAGAAATTTGTCCCCCCGCTAAAAGTCCCGAGCTCAAACCTCTTCGGCATCTCGTTTCTCGTGCTGCCGATTGTCGGCCTCGCGCTGGCGGAGCATCAGCTCGTAGGTGTCGGCTTCGGCCTCGGTGGAGGCGGCCCAGGATACCTTAAAAAGTGGGTTATTGAGGTAGCAGGGCAGAAAGCTTACCATATATCCAGTGATTGGCAGATCGGAGACCGGGGGCATCCAATTCAGCATTTGGGACCATTCCCCGGATTTTAGGGTCGATTCGCCGAGGATGAGGTCACGAGGCGCTCCGGGGGCTTTGGCTTCTAAAATGGGCTTAGGCTTAGTTTGGGGCTAGGTCATGCTTAGGCTTAGGTTGAGGCTTAGTTTAGCTTTGGCTTAGCTTGGGCTTGGCTTGGGCTTAGGCCTATAATTAGACTTCGGCATAGGCTTCGGCTTATAACTGGGCTTAGCCTGGGCTTTGGCTTAGCTGAGGCTTAGGCTTAATACCTACCTTTACTGAGCTTAAACGGTATGCTCGGCACCGAAAATCCGTGGGTCCCGTGACGATTCACCGACGCAACTCGGAATTGATAGTACCGCCCGGGGGACAGCAGGTGCTTCAAGATGGCGTAGTCCTTGTTTTTCTAAAAATTATTTTACAAAATTTAACTAGTATAAATATAAAAATTTAACCAGTTTAAGCCAGATTCTGATTCTGATTCTGCAAAATGAAATAATCTATAAACCAGCGCCCAAAACCCGCTTCGCGGGCCTTGGGCGCTGGAATGGTGCGTTTGCATGAGAAATTTGACTTTCCGGTAGCTCGGGTCCTTCGGACCCCCACCACACGCTCGCGTGCAACTCGCAAGAATGAGGAAATTTGTATTTTTTCACATTATGCAAATTACCCCCAAAAATGAATAAAACCGGCTTTAACTTTGTAAACTTGTATTTTATCGAAATTCTGAGCACGCCATCGGAAACAGAAGGGTCGATTCCCCCAAGTGACGAAGAATTAGGGCATTTTATGCACGGGAAGGCCCTCAAATCGGGCCTCGAAAGTGACATCCACACACACACACACAGTTACACGCCAAAATTATATAAGGTAGGATTTTAATACAATTAGCATACCAGTGCGACCGTCTGCCAATTGGTCATGGCCTCTTCAGATAGTCCCCATCGCCATTGGACCAGATAGAGGTCGGAGAGAGCATCTTGCTGATTTCCACGCTTCGCCTCCCAGCGTACCACGGCCGATCTGTAAAAATGAGCGTTGTGGCCGATTGGTTGTGCGTCAGAATGCTAGGAAAGGGGTCCGAGTTCGATCCCGCCAGCGCGAAAATTTGTGCTTTTTGAGAATTCAACTTAAAAGTGAAAACCTACCTTTATCAACCAATCTTGATTGACAAAACAATAGTTTTAGTTTGGCTAATTGGTTGTGCTATCTATTTTCAGGAAAACAACCCGGGTTCAATTCCGGTCGGTGCGAAACTTTTTGCTTTTTGAAAACTCAACTGAAAAAGCAAAAATCTACCTTTTCCGCTTTCGCTCCTGGACGGTGACGTGGAAGGGCAAGTTGGGGATGGTCGAAGCGGATTGGCTGGTGCTAGAAGGGGAGGGAGAAGCCGGCTGGAAGCATCTTCTCGAGCAGCCCGACGCGCAGCACTTCGACGTCTCCGGGCAGTCGCCATCAAGGCGGCACTCGGCTGTGCATTCCTGAAAAAGAAAGAAATTGGATATTGAATCAAAAAGTAATACATAGATTTTGCCGATTTGGCGATAAATCTACTTCTTCCGGTCCCTTTAAACGTCCATAATCCGCAAAAACTTACATAATTCGAGATGCCACTGACGGCCGGGCAGGCCCCGGGTTTTTCGGAGAATATCTGGTGCAGGAATTCGCAGGATTTCTCGCAGCTCGGCCGATCGGAAGCCTCCTGGAAGGGTTACGGTAATTGCGTCTCATTTTAGGGCATTCAAAACGGGCCAAAAATTACCAAACAGGCGTTACGGTCACATCGGCCGGTATCGGAGAGGGCTTCACGGCAGGGAAGAGTGCACTGGAATTGGGGTGTAACCTAGCAGAGATCATTGAGGAAGCATCGTGGGCTTGGGGTTAGGCTTAGGCCTGGCTTAGACTTGGCTTAGATGCAGCCTTAGGTTTAGCTTAGGCTTAGGCTTAGGCTTAGGCTTAGGCTTAGGTTTGGCTTCGGATTAGGCTTAGGTTTGACTTTTCATTTAGATGTCGACTTAGATTTAACTTAGGCTTAGGCTTGGGCTTCGCTTTGACATAGGCTTAGGCCTGGCTTAGACTTTGGTCGCCACCTAGGCATATGTTTAGGGTTTTAGGCTCTAGAAAATGCATCTTTCGACCCCCAAGACCCCGGGTAACCCTCAATCCACCCTCGGGGCACTTTGGCTGGTGTGTGCTCATGGGTGCGAAAGACATTCGTCTATTGTATAGCCCGCGGAATCAGTCTATGGGTGCTGGCCAGCCACTTATTTGCCTCCATTCCCCCTCAAGGTCAATCCCCCAAAGAATTCTCGATGATTTCTTGGGGGCAATCTGGGGATGAATCCCGGGGGGAAGGACAATGAGGACAGGTGAGAGGGCGATTAATGGAAGGCCAGCAGCGATCATTGAGGAAGCGAGGGCAGGCCAGCAGATATCATTGAGGAATAGAGGGCAAGCTAGCAGAAATCCTTTGAAATCCTTACCGATGAGCAATTCCTGTCCTCCTTGCATATCGTCAGGATGTGGTGCCGGAAGTTGCGCTTCATCTCGGCGTTTTCCTGAAAAGAAAATCTAGAAAAATTCGTTTTCGGTTTTAGTTTATAATTAGCATAGCTTTGCTCTTCATCCTTGCCAAAATTTTGTATACATTTTTATAGATAAAAAAATCTATTTTTTGCTTTCGGTCCCCAGCCGCTCTTGGTGACGTTCGGAAGCTGCTGTCTGTGTGAGATGGGGGCTTTATTAATTTCCCGGGGATTCGATAGGGGCCTAATTTGCATAAAAGGGTGCCCAGGATGGTGGCCTAATCTCTGGGCGGCTTATACGGATTTTTCAAGGGTGCCCGACGACCGGGAAAATGAGGAAAATGATTGCGCGCGTGATGGCGGCTTACGCGACGATACGATGGACGTAAAAAACTGAGCCAGGATGTTTTTAATGGGGTAGGGAAGCCATCAAAAATTTATGGAATTCTCGGATTACGGTAGATTTCCGATAGGGAAAATATGAGATGGCTTAGGCTGTGGGCTTAGGGTTGGTCTAGGCTTGTGGGGTTTAAGGATTAAGGGCTTCCCTTTGGCCTTAGGCTTAGGCCTTATGTTTAGGCTTAAGCTTAGGCTTATCTTTAGGCTTAGGCTAATAGGAGTTAGACCCCGGCTCTTGTCATAAATTTTCCATCCAAAACTGACTTCCCGGCACCTTTAAAGCCAAAATCATTTCGCTTGATTTGAGCCGTATTGAGCCCCTATAGCGGGCATCCGTTCCGCCAGGCACCTGTCGACATGTTGCGGCCTTTCGGCTGGGGGCATGACCCCTCTCCTAATTGGCACCCAGGGCAGATACGGTATTGTCACCGGTGTGCAGTGTTTGTATACCCCGGCGGGGTTCATTAGTGTGCCTTTTTGTGGCCGCCGGAAGGGTACACAGTAGCGGTGTGGAATAGGGGGGCCACTTGACATTGATGAAGGGAGACAATGCGGATGATAGTTGGTGATGTCAATAGAATAGAAGTGGAAAGAGAGAGAGAGAGAGAGAGATAGACCGAGAGAAATAGAGCATGAGAAAGAGAGAGATAGAGCATGAGAGATATAGATAGAGAGAGAGAGAGAAAGACGGAGAGAGAGAGAGAGAGAGAGAGAAATAGAGAGAAAGAGAGCGCAAGAGAGCGCGAGAAAGAGATAGAGCGATAGAGTGATAGAGCGAGAGAGTAAGAGAGACCGAGAGAGTAAGAGAGACTACTTTCTCTAAATGCTTGATCTTGACTTACTGTAACACCTATAGCATACTATAGCTACTAGCTCACCCCTTAAAATCTTATTGTATCTCCTGGGGCCAATACCAACCCAACAGACCATTACGTCACCATAATCAGCATCTATTTGCCCAGCCCTCACCCCTAAACAATGCCCCTATCTGTTACGGTAACGCCATTACAACATCCCAATCCAATTCGCAGTATCATTGTCCGCACTGTCCGACTAAGAAGCTTTGTTACGCGGGCTGTTGCTCAACGTCTGGAGCTCGTTTTGGGCAAATAGAATTCGGAAGTGAATTCGGTCTAGAGTAAGCCTAAGCCTAAGCCTAAATTTGAACCAAGCCCGAAGCGTAAGCCAAATCGGAAGCCAAGCCTAAGCAAAGCCTAGACCAATCCTAAGCCTAAGCTCAAGCCAAAGCCTAAGTTTTTTACCTAACCCCCAATTCCTCAATGATCCCTGCAAGCCTGCCCCACTTTTGCAGTGTTTTAACGGAACCGACAAGCCATTTTTTGGCCGTCAGCCGCCCAACTATTTTTTTAGTTTCCCCAATAATACCTGCTAGCCTGCCCCTAACTTTTCCAGCCTCCACCGTCTCCGCGCCCTGGCTAAAGGGCCTGTATCTTCATGCACCAATGCCCCCACGTCCCTCAAAAAAGCGACCGGAAGCGGCAGAGTGACAGATGGACACCGTTCACTTTCCCCTAGCCACCCTTTCAGCCTTTTGAAAAGGCAGATGGGGAGAATGGGGTGAGTTTGATCCGGGATGACAGGCTTTAGGGCGGCTTTTAGTTGCCAGGCGGGGTGGAAATGGTAAAAATTCGGTAAGAACATCGAAATCACGATCAAAGGATCTCTGCTAGTTGCCAAGGGCTCCTCAATGATCTCTGCTAGCCTGCCCTTCGCTTCCTCAATGATCTCTGCTAGCCTGCCCTCGCCTCCTCAATGATCTCTGCTAGCCTGCCCTCGCCTCCTCAATGATCTCTGCTAGCCCGCCATTGGTCCCTAAACCCCAATTCTTTCAACCGCCAAGATGCAAATCTCGAGCCCCGCATCACCCAAAATTGGCCATAAATGGGCCCATCCCCCCATTGTGGCGCAATGAGGATCGTCGCGTAGGGCCCCGGGGCAAGGCGAAAACAGCGCGCATATGGATCGTAAAGATCTCGGGGGTGCTTGATTCTCGACGAGAGAGAGAGAGAGAGAGAGAGAAAGACCTCCTTCAACATCTGCTAATTTACGCGAGCTTCGGGGCCCGGAACAACCCTAAAATTCCCTGGATGTAAAGCCCCCGCTTTTTAAAGCGGTCTCCTGGCTACCGTAACCGAAGACGGGGCGCTCTTTAGAATGGAGAAGCTCATGGCTGATGACCCCTGAGAGAGAGAGAGAGAGAGAGAGAGAGAGAGGAGAGAGAGATGGTCGTGACAAACACTTGATTAATCATTGATGCCCCCCTCGGGGCATGGGAAAGGTCCCAGATGGTGAGCCTTTTTAAAGGGACTGGGACGGGAGCGTATGGTTTTGGGATAAGATCGATAAGCTTATGCTTAGGCTTAAGCTTAGTCTTGGCTTAGGCTTCGTTAAGGCTTAGCTTAGCTTAGGCTTAGCTTAAGCTTAGAGTTAGGCTTAGGCTTAGGCATAAGCTTTGCTTCAGCTTCGGTTCAGGCTTAGGCATCGGCCCCCATAAAAACTCGAACCCCTGAGTGCCCAAAGTTCCAGCCCAATTTAAAACGTACACACACACACCCTCTACCCCTAATTGTCTCTATTAGTGTTCGCCACCCGGGGGTGCGCATCGCAATTTGCATGTGAGTGCCCGAACACACAGATATCTACTATGCCCCCGGGGCCGGTAATTGGCTTGCTAGTGGAGAGGGGAAATAAGTAGATTCGCACTGGCTAAACGAACACTTCGATTGTTCGTAGTTTCGGAGTGTAGCGTAGTGATTGGAGGTGATCTTTAGCTCGGTTTAGGCTTGGACTTAGGCTAATTTCCCTGTTTTCGACTCGAAAAAAATAACTTTCCAGCTCCCTCGGTCCCACCGTTTTCTATTCCGCGCGCCAAAAATCCGTTGGGCCGTATTTGGGTGGAAAATACGGGCCGCCCTATGCTCCCCATTGAGATAAACGGATTCATTGGCTGGCGGGCCCGGCCAGGGAGGTCTAATTGCTATAGGGCTCCCTCCAAAAAGGAGAACACTATAGCAGATGACCTCTAGATATTGATAAAAATATTGTGTTGGATGGGGATACTGTAATGGATTTTTCAAAATTTGGTGAAGACAGCTAGCAGAGATCGTTGAGGAAGCGAGGACAGGCCAGCAGCGATCATTGAGGACACAATCGCAGGCTAGCAGAGGAATTCCCAAGATTTTTTTAGCACTCTCGAACTTGACACCCACCCAAAAAGTAGCATACGGTACCCCTCAACTTGGCTCCCCCTCTAAGATCTGCCGCCCAGGAGTGCTATGACCTAAATGGGCTAATCCCAGCGAGAAAGAGGCGCAAGGGAGGCTCGGTTTTAACGGAGGGCCCTTCAACAAATCTCCCCTTTGACACAAAAGCCCTCGACACAAACAGTCCCCTCGTCTCTGGCGGGGATTAGCACATTTTAGCCTGCGACGGCATTCGGGCGGCCCGCACTTTTATCCGGGGCAAATGTCCCGTTTTTTGAGTGGCCAGGAGGGGGAGCGATTTCTAAGGGGTTTCCGCTAGCCTGCCGCATTTCCTTAATAATGTCTGCTAGAGAGGTTTGTTTCAAAATGTCGAAAATATAATGTCGAATTTTCATAATGTCGAAAACTTGCATGAGTAAATTTCCCGGAAAACACCCAATTCCATGCCAAAATTTGTACTTTACTGTAAAAAATCATAAAAATTGTCTCTGCTAGCCTGCCCCTAGCTTCTTCAATGGTCTCTGCCAGCCTACCCTCGCTTCCTGAATGGTCTCTGCCAGCCTGCCCTCGCTTCCTCAATGACCTCTGCTTATCTACCGTCACTTCCTCAATGATCTCTGCTAGCCTGCCCTCGCTTCCTCAATGATCTCTGCTAGCCTGCCCTCGCTTCCTCAATGATCTCTGCTAGCCTGCTCTCACATTCCAAGCATTTCAAGCCCTCCAGAATTCATCAGTGATCCCCCTGTTCCCACCCAGCCCCACCAAATAGCACCCAGCCGGGGGGTTCAGGGTCTGCTGGCTGGTTCGCACCCCTGCTCTCGCATTATTGATACGATGGGGCATTGTGTTTGGGGTGTGCCGTGTGCGAACACTTGATACAAGTGCCCTCCGGGCAAATTGGGCACTGATTCTGGGCCATGGGGGGTGGGGAAGTGTCACTTGGAGTGAAATGTACACGCCTTAAAATTGGGGGCAATAGCCCTGGGCAATGGTGGGAGGTGGTAAGTGAAGGTATCTGGGGGGTTTGTTTGGATGCTCTGGGCAAGATATAGGGGTTGTAAAGCAAGAAAAAGGATGCTTTGTCGTGTATAACCTTGTAAACTACAAACTACAGCTAACTACAGCGTCAAAACCGGTTTTTCAGGCTTGAAAAACGCAACTTTTCAATTTAGGTATTAATTTTTCAGGTACCACGCTTTAGCACTTTAAAACTAGCGTTAAACATAGCCTGCAAACTACCGCCGGGCCATGGACAGTCTTTACAGTATCTTTAAATACCTCCTCCGGTTGCGATAGGCGATAGGCTACAAACTACAGATAGACTACAAACTAAAACTGTAGTTTCTA
Organism: Mesorhabditis spiculigera; assembly: GCA_958295435.1. Lineage (NCBI taxonomy): Eukaryota > Metazoa > Nematoda > Chromadorea > Rhabditida > Rhabditidae > Mesorhabditis > Mesorhabditis spiculigera. The sequence goes on along the minus strand of CATQJA010001078.1, from coordinate 9,512 downwards.
ATTCATGGGTATCGAAAAGATTTAATTTCGACTCACTATCCTTTCCAGTCCCTTTAAAACCAGCCCCTTGCTTGATAGGCTTAACCCGGTAGAGTCAATTTCTTAAGCCCCTGGCAGAACCATTTAATACGATCAGGGGTAGCGATCGTCTCTCTCTCTCTCTCTCTCTCCCACCCACAGCACTCGATCAATCAAAAAGTCAGTTTGGGGCGCGAATGTGAGGGCAGGAGGGGAAAAGCCGTCTGTGTGTGTGGCCCGCGGGCACCCTTCATCTAACCGCCCGATGGTGACCCCGATGAGCTGTCACCAACCATATCGATGGCTGTTGTTTTAAAGGGCAGGCTAGCAGAGTTCATTGGAGAAACGGGAGCAGGTTAGCAGAGATTATTGAGGAATCGAAGGCATGCTAGCAGAGACAATTTTTACGTTTTCGACAGTAATATACCTCCCCCAGACGTGCAGGTTGTAACCGGATCCACTTCAGGGATGATCCCAGATTTGGGGCAACTATAAGCCGCACCAGACCCCATAGGGCCACTCCATTATTCCAGGGCTGAGGGCCAAGGGTAATGGAACAGATGTTCTCCTCCCGGGTTGCGATTGTCGCACATCACCCAAAAATAGGGGGGTTGATGACGTTTAAAGGGGCTGGAAAGCCCGCTTCAACGCAGATTGCGTAGATCTTGGCTTGAGCATACCTTTAAAATGTTGAAAATTCCGAAATGTTGAAGTTTGATAACGGAAAGTTTTAATTTTGTCGATATTTTTCGGCATATTTCGGCATTGAGAATTTCGACATTTACTAGCAAAGCCCTTTAAAAGCCCTCAGGCTACGCTAAGCACCTCCTTACACCAGAATACCAATACACGCAACCTCTACCACATTTTCTAAAGGCGCGAAGTGCCACAAATAGTGCGCGGGGGATTGCCCTTGCCCAGCCTATTGTCCATCTCCCTGGGATAAGCCCCCCCCCGTGCGTATTGTGGAGTGTAGTGGACAAATGGAGGCACCCAGGGCCCCGAGGTGCCAATTGGGGGCCTTGAGGGGCTTACGGCTTGTAAACAATGGCAATGCTAAGTTGGGGCACCGGGGGAGGATGAGCAATTTTTCAATCAGGGCGGCTAAATAGGGCGCGATTAGGTGGCCATGGATTTACTTCATTGTCCCCTGCTAGGGAAAATGCCGAAATGTCGACAGTCAAAATACCGACATCTTAAAAACCGCGCGCCAAAGCCACGAAATGACAAAATACCGAATTTTTGGAACTGCCGATCCGGATGGACTGTCGGGATTTCGGTTGTCGGGATTTCGAGATTTCGAGATTATGACTTTCGGCGTTATGGGTTTCGGGTTTAGCTATCGGCATTTTAGCTGTCGGGCTTGTGGCTAATCTGCTGTCGGGATTATCGTCCATGATTATTTCCGGTAGCCTGCCCACTACTTCCTCAATGATCTCCGCTGGCCTGCCCCCGCTTCCTCAGTGATCTCCGCTAGCCTGCCCTCGCTTCCCCAATGATCTCCGCTAGCCTGCCCTCGCTTCCTCAATGATCTCCGCTAGGCTGCCCTCGCTTCCCCAATGATCTCTGCTAGCCTGCCCTCGCTTCCTCAATCGTCCCTGCTATGCTTTTAGGTCCCAAAAAACCCAGACCTCAGGCCCCATTTAGACCCCACCAGGTGCCCAGCGCGGGGCGTACTGTTTGAACTTGGGGGGCTCATCCCGCGATAAGTCTTTTGGGGTCACTGACCCGGGTCCACCCTCCGAACGGGTGTCAACAACTGCCACCGTCTGGGTTGGGGGTCCCTTTAAAAACAATAGGCCCACCGATTTATGGCTTACGGTGTCAGTTGGTGCATAGTGTAGCTATCCTAGGGGGTGGCGGTGGTCATTTATATCGGAAATGGGTATCGATGGGTGGTCACCAAGTGGGTAAACACTTGGGGTTTGGGATTTTATGGGGCTGGGTAGAGCTAGCAGAGATCGTTGAGGAAGCGAGGACAAGCTAGCAGCGATCAGTGAGGAAAGAGCGGGCAGCCTAGCAGAGATCATTGAGGAAGTGAGGGCGACCCAAAACCCTATATCCAAAATACCTATGGCTAGAATACCGACAGGCAAATACCGACATCTATCTGGAGTTTTCACCCGAGATTTCGTCATATCGGGATTTTCAGCGGTTGGTATTTTTAATTTCGATGTTTGACACTCGCTTTTCGATCTCGGTGTTCGGTTTGTCGGTATTTTTTGCTTACTAAATAAAAGCTTGATCGCCCCGAGGTGTCCATACCCCTTTAAAGGGTCCCTGAAGCGCAACCAGTTTCAAACCACCACCCCGTTCCCACCATATCCATGTGAAGATCTAAATCAGCGAGGCACCCCCGGAGACAAAGGCCATTTCTCACAACTCCGTCCCCCAATTTGTCACCCCTAGGGGGGTGGCGTTCCGTGTGGCTCCTCAGGCCGTTGCGAGTCATCGGCCCGTAGACGGGGGGCTTGTAAATCTCGGGAGATTGCCATCGCCTTCTGAAGGGCATACGGGGGAGACGCCGGGGAGCTCGATCAGTCAACGGTCTGCCCCAGCTTTAGGGGCCATAAATTTGAACAGGGGAACGCCCGTTTTCCTCCAGGATCTCTGCAAGATTGCCTGGGGAAAAGTCAAAATACCGACAGGGTAAATTTCGGCAGAAAACAATCCCCGCAGCCAAAATCCCGACAACCAAAATCGCGACAGGCTAAAATACCGACAGGCCAAAATACCGACAGCCAAATCATGAGATTTCCGGTCATTTTGCCCATAAATGGTTTTAAAATCTGGAGTTTCTGGCTGTCGGGATTTTGGATGTCGGGATTTTGGATGTCGGGATTTTGGATGTCGGCATTTTAGCTCTCCGGATTTCGGCTATCGGGATTTTGGCGATCGGGATTTTGGCATTTTCTCGTTCAGAAACACGGTCGAATTTTAACAATCTCTTCAAAGATCTCTGCAACGTTGCCTCAAAAAAAGAAGCGGAAACGATCTCTGCTAGCCTGCCCACTCCGCTCAATCCCTCCAAAATCCCCCAAATTCAAACCTAACACCCTGCGCGGGGTTTGGTAAAGCGATATTGTGTTTGCATAGAGGAGCCATAAACTGCCCGAAGGCGACGCGCTGATATTGAGGATGGGGGTCATGTTTGAGGAGGAGCAGCCCCCCGACAGTGTGAAATGGGACGCCTCTCTGGCCCGGGGAAGGCATTGCGCAAAGTGCCATCTGACGGGCTGGACGTTAAAAGGAGCCGCCCGGAACATGGGACCGTGAAATGTGGTATTGTCTCGGAATCTAGGGCCAGGCTGAGGAAGTTGCCTCAGGCGATGGTGGCATAAAAGGTTGCAGATTTGCCGGAAATGGGGGTTCTTTTGCTTTGTGTTGTTTTTGAAGTTCTTCGAGGGAGCCGACTTCTGCGATTCTGAAGCTTAGGCTTAGGCTTAGTAGGCCTAGGGTCGGGCTTAGGCTTAGTCTTAAGCATAGGCTTGGCTCAGGCTTAGGTCTAGGGTAGGCTTTGGCTTAGTCCTCGCTTAGGAGTCGCTTATGCTTCGCTCAGGCTTAGGCCTAGCCTAGACTTGGGCTTCGCTTAGGCTTAGGCTTACGAATAGCCGTAGTTTTATGCTTAGGCTTGGGTCCAGCGTAGGCCTAGGCTTAAGTTTTGCATTGGTCCATTTCCAGTCGATTCCGACCCCTTGTGTCAAATGGTGTCTCGCGGAAGTGGTGCGCGCGCGAAACGGGTCCCCACCCGCATGCTCAGCCACCAACGTCGACTTTGTTGACCCAGACCCACCCGGATTCGACATCTACCGAGCAAATTTGCATACCACCCGTCGACGTGTCCCCCAGATTTCGCGTGGTTGGGGGCTAATCGTGTTTTAAAGGAGCAATGAAGGCAAGGATTCGTCGAGACACGGTAAATTTAATCTTTACAATGGTTTTGATATCTTTAAAGTCATCCTTAAAGGTATCCCCCGGCCCTACACCTGTCACATCCCCTTTAAGCCCATACCTATTCATACATATCCCGTTGCGCAACTCCCTAAATAGGGGGGATCCCGTTGACCGCTCTCGAACGGACGGAACGGAATCGCCCCCTCTCGCCCTACGGAGGGCTACAAATTACGCATTCTTTTGTTCTTTGGAGCGTTCCGTAGGGGTGGAGTGGAGGCGGATGCCATCGGAATGAATGGAGGGACCCTCTAGGGGTTGCGCAATGCCATGTCTGTAGTGTTGTACGCACCGGACGGGCGGAGCATCGCGTACATACAATTACTCCATTAGGGATGTCTCTGGGGGGAAGGCCGGTAGGCAGGGTACCGGGGGTCTAATGAGTCGCCCCAGAAATATCTATAGTTATGGTAATTAGGTATCGGGGGCTGTACGAATCGGGTTAGACCGAGTTTTAAAGGGACTGTGAAGGAAGAAAGTCATTTGTACGGTATCATACTACAGTATACCACCCTTTGCAATGCTCATCGAAAGCAGGAGCGTAAATTGTATTTACAGCGCACGTGTGAATTCTAATTTCCGCTTAAAACTAGGTAAATATGTTTTAAGGGGCATTGAACGCAGGAGTGTCATTTGTACGATACCGTACTACGCAAAGTCGCGCTTTAAAGAGACTGTGAAGGCCGGAGTGCCCATTTCAGATATCGTAAAAATGGTAATTCGGTATTTCCTACTGTAGGAGTTGTAGTAATTTTATATAGCCCCCACTATTAGCCGATACTCAAAAATTTTTGCATAAACTCGACCTTGTCCCCTCCGCATATCCTACAAGATGTTCACCCCCGGCCAGACTGGCGCCAGAGTCACTTTTTTCCTGGGTGCTTTTATGTGAATCTGGCCGTCCCCCACATCCCATCTTGACCCCCCACACACACACACTACGAGGGGCAATATTTACGGCACATTCAATCCCGACCACACCAATCTTCCCCCCAAAAAAAAGCGACGTTCGCTCGATTATTCTGGGGGCCAGATGGTGTGGTTCTGTCTGTCTGTCTTGCTGTCTGTCTGTCCACTAGCTATGGGGGTAGCTGCCCCCCGAGTAAGCGTTTTGGTAAATTTACATCCCGCCTCTGGGGGGAGCTCTGGCTATCTTCCCCCCAAAAAAAGCTTAAGCCATAAGCCGCGGGGGTAGGGTGACAGCTGGGGTAGTATTAGGCGGGTGGACGAATGGCCAAAAAAATTAATACGAGATTTCTGGCTGCATTTTATGACTTTTCACCGTAATTTTCCGAATAGATGATGCTCAAAACCTAAATTCGGCAAAAAAACTGGTTGTCCAGATTTTCACAAAAGAAAACCAAATCCCAGATTTCCCAGTCCCTTTAAACGCGCGCCCACTACGACCCACCACTCCTTACACCTCATAGTACGCGCGCGTACTATGGGCCCCCACTACTCACGCCCACTTCACAACCTTCCCACTACGGGTTTGGACCTTGAGAGCACGCAAGGGTGGGACTCAAGGACAAATATGGGATTTTCGGGAGGGCCCCTCGGGCAATATTGAGAATTTTCTCAGGCATACCGCCGGGTGTTGCCTAATTTTATCACCTCGCGCTGGGCTTGGAATTTATCGGTGGATCCCGAGGGGGGAGAGGCTCAATTATACACCTCGCATGGGATCATCACCAGGTCGCGGAATGCCTTAATTTGATATGCTAATCGGTGTCTCCGCGGAGAGGGCAAGGGCTTTACCGGGTGAATTAGGGCGGAATGGGAGTGAGAATCGGGATTTTGGAGGGTAAATTAAGTTAGAAAATGATTTATGTAATTTAAAAGAAAGGCTTGGACTTCGGCTTAGGCTTAGATTAGGCTCAGGGTTAGGCTTTTGGCTTAGGATTAGGCTTAGGCCTAGGTTAGGCTTAGGATGAGTTTAAGCTTAGGTGTTCAGATTAGGCTTGGGCTTGGGCTTAGGGCTTGGGCTTAGGCTTAGACTTAGCTCAGGCTTATGGTTTAGGATCAGGCTTAGGCTGCGCTTAGGGCTGAGGCTTAGGCTTAGGGTTAGGCTTCGCTTAGGGCTTAGGCTTACCAATTTTGTACCTTTCCAAAAGTATCCTCTGCGAGACCCCCGCTAAAAGGAAAGCTCCACAAAATTTGACTACTTGTTTTGTAGCATTTCTCGAGTCCCACACCCTAAAAGTGCGTCTAAACAATTCCGTGACCACCCTTCATCAGCACCATACCCTTTTTTTGCTGTGATGCGCGCCGCAAAGGGGTGGCTGGCGCATAATTTGAGAGTGTTGTGAGGGGTGGTTGTGGAAGGGGGGGAGAGCCGATGCATTGTGACCCCAAAATTGGCGGGTTGCAGCAACAGCCACGGGGGGGAGAAGAGGCGACTTATTTAGGGTTGGATGCCCAAATGTGGCCCCGCATTTATGCACCGCACGCGCATTCCTCCATTCTTCTCCGAAGGTAGATGAAGGGGGTAAATGAAAAGGTCTTGGCCAAGTCGTGGTCGCTAGAGCGGAATGAAAGGGTTCTTATGATAAAAAGTTTTATTTTGGATGTTTTTGGTACCGTAGGCTTAATCTTAGGCCTAGGCTTAACCATAAGCTTAGGTTGCGCTTGGGCTTAGGATAGGCTTAGGCTTTTAGGCTTAGGCTAGGCTTGCTCAGGATTAGGCTTGCTTAGGTTTAGGCTTAGCTTAGACTTTGCTTAGGCTTAGCTTAGGCTCGCTTAGGCTTCGGCTTAGGCTAATGGTTGGGCTTCGGCTTCGGCTTGGGCTTAGGATTAGACTTACCTTAGGCTTAGGCCTCGCGTAGGATTAGCTTCGCATTGGCTTAGCTTAGCTTAGGCGTAGGCTTGCTTAGGCTTATGCATTATCTTAAGCCTACGATTGTAGGCTCAGGCTTAAGCTCAGACTTATGTTAGGCTTAGCTTAGGCTTGGCTTAGGCTTAGGCGTACCCTTCTTCAAAGTTCTCAAAAAACACCTAGCAAAATCGCCGTATTTTAGCTGTACAACCCTATAAACCCCACCAATTCCAGGCACAACAATTTTCGACCATGTCATCGGCGGCCCGATCGGCCCTCACAAAAGACCCAATAAATTTACGCACGCGCCGCGGGAGGTCCCCTCGCGGGCCATGGTGCGAGGAAATGGAGACGCACCACCCCCGGTCAAACCGTATGCAAAAATCGGGCCTTTAAAGGGCGGGGGGTGGGGGGGGGGGGCAGGTGCTGACGATAGATCGTCGTTTGTCCACGAGCGGCGGGTGTTAGGGGAAATGAAACAAAAGAAAAATGAGACCCGCGTGGGTCCTAAGCATGGGGCCCAGCAGGGGTAAACAGCGCAATTTTTAGTGTGGCTAGAAATTAGGGAGCATGAAGAAAGCCATAAAAAAAAGTAGTTTGTAGTTAGAGCTCAAGGTATCGAAAAAAAGGAAGTCTGTATTTTAGAGCAAGGCCTCACAAAATGGAGTCGGTAGTTTAGAGCAGGGCATAAAAGGCGAAGTCTGTAATTCAGTTCAAGGTATCAAAAATGAAGTTGTAGTTTAGAGCAAAATATAGGATTTCGTTACAAGGTATAGAAAATGAAGTCTGTAGCTTAATGCTCTACGTTTTTTAAGGAAAACAAAAAGTAATAAGTATAAAACTACGAAAACAAAAATATTTCCCCCATTAACAAACCTGATATCTTTGCGTGAGCTCGTGCAAGCATTCGGATTGGCATCTGGTGGATAGCAAATCGTCCTGCAGCGATCGGGAGATGAGGGTGCAGAAAAGGAAGGCGAAAAATCGTAGAATCATGTTTAGTAGCGAGGTATCCGGGATGATGCGGGGTTTCTTGGCATTCACCTTAAATTTTACAAGTATTGCATAATTGGCTAAAACACGAATAGCGTTTGAAAAATGATAAGAAATCGTAATAAAGTAAAAATGAAATATATGAAAAATACAGAAGGTATATTAAAGTATCATTAGGGTAATTTTCGGTCCTTTTTTAAATATAAGTAAATTTTGCGCGTTTCGGTTGAAATAAAAATAAGCTTATTATCAATAAATATAGAGAATTTAATAAAAAGGAAATAAAATGATATTAAAGTATCACTTTCGTCATTAGGCCAGATGTTGGGTGACCAGAAACGAGGAGTTGTGATGCGACCTGGGGGTATAAACGCCAGGTAGACACGGCTGGCCCGAGATTTACAGGCCGTATCTGTCAGTTTGGGGGAGATGGAGGAGAGAGAAATACGGACAATAATGATCGGCAGATGCAAATAGACAGGATACATTAAATATAGTAAAACAATTAATACCAAAGTATGGAAAATCTTGAAAAAATCAGGGTCAAACGTTAAACAGGGTGCTTTCCGTTTAGCGGGGGTGGAAATTTTTCCCAGACATTACTAAAATACCGTATTTTAACTATAGTTTAATTTAAAGAAAAGTATGGCCCTATTTTAAACACACGATTTTTAGAATTAAAAGCTGAGGATAAAAACTTTGGAAAATGTTGATTTTTTGGTCAAAAACAGGTAAAAAGTTATCTTAATAAATTCTTAAATCTTAAAAAATATCTTTAACAAGAATTATTCTACTATTGCTGTAAAAAACAACGATTTCAAACTGAAAATACGCTCATTTTTATTCGCATACCCTGAAACCTGCAAAATAACAAAAACCAGATTAGAGAAACGACGTTACAACGTGAAAAATCAAAATAAAACGCTTAAACCTCCGAAAAACCCTTGGAAATATAAAATCAGATTAGAACAATTACAGTATACTGTTAAAAATCAAAAAACTTTAATTCAATTCAAAATTTAAAAAAATCAAACCCCAAAAAGCGGAAAATAGTGAAAATCAGCTAAGAAAACAACGACAGTATAACGTTAAAAATGGCATTCGAAAAAGTTGGCACCAAAAATCCTTGAAAGTGCTAAAAATCAGATCAAAAAAACTACAGTATACCGTAAAAAAAACGTAATATGAGATTAAATCCCGTAAAACCTCGAAAATAATAACAACCCCCAATCCAAGACCCTAAAATGCAACAATGCTCCCCAGCCCTCGTGGCCCCCCACTAGTTTTCGGGGAGGTTTATGTATGTGCGCGATGTGGAGGTGTTTCGGGGGTGGAGCCCGACAAGAGAGAGGGTACCCTTTAGAATGGGGTACACGGGGTGGAGGGGGCGAATTATGCAGAGATTGGCCCCGCCTACCCCCCTCGGCACTCCCCTCTCTCTTTTTGCCCCGCCCGGACCCGGGGATGTGTACTGATTTATGGCTTCTGTGTCGGGCGGACAGTTTGGGACAATGGCAAAAGATTACTGGGTATGGGGCGGCATTTAAGGTATTATCAAAGGGTTATTAGGAAAAATAATTTTTATAGCCCGCTAAGCCTAACCCTAAGCCTACGCTAAGCCCCAGCTAAACCTAACCTAAGCCCAAGCTAAGCCTAAGTTAAGTGAAGCTAAGCTTAACCTAAAAGCCTATGCCAAAGCCTAAGCCTAAGTCTAACAAGGGAACCACCTAAGGTC
>CATQJA010001077.1:0-10413 GCA_958295435.1 Mesorhabditis spiculigera | reverse complement strand
TCGATGTGGAGCTGAAACAGCACCAAAAATAGTACCGAAAACAGTTACTTCCGAAGCCCCGAGGCCCTGGTTTAATTGCTACGATTTTTTGAAACTTTTGGTTTTGATGGTTTACGACTAAAGGGGGAGCACATAGATTTTTTCAAAAAACGGGCCGCGCGCTTCCGATCAATGTAAGCAGACCATTCGAAGCGCTTTGAAACGCTGATTCCGGGTTGCTAACTGGCTCGGCCGTCACATCGCTCCTTGGCGCAACCGCAGCTCGAAGACCCTAATCCTCAATTGAGCCAAATCGGGCGTTTCCGCATTCCGGACGCCATTTCGTAGCGGAATCGCAGGGCGGACTTCACTGCTTGCTTCACCCCCCCCCACCTGGCCCACTGGTGTGGAGGGGGTTCCCAAAGCTTTCCACTGGAGTAGGCCAACGGTTGACCCTCAGTTTAGGCTAGGCTTAGGAGTTAGCTTGGGGGGCGGTTTGGGTGGAGGAGGCTTGGAAGCAGGCAGGCTTAGGCTGCTTGGCTTGCTTAGGCTTGGGCTTAGGCTTAGGCTTAGGCTTAGGCTAGGCTTAGGCTTAGGCTTAGGCTTAGGACGAGCCCCCGGACTGGTAATGCTTTTTGGGCCAGCCGGATTTGTTGGGGCATTTTTTTCGGCGCGTTGCACCGCTAGATACTTGGTTGTATTTTGTTGGATCGGGCTACGAAGTTAGCCGTCCATAGCAGCCCTAGCCCTAAGCACTACACCGAGAGATTTCCGAAACAGCGCCGGCTACCTTAGTTAGAATAGGGTGGCGGTCCCCAGGAGGTGTCGTTGTTGCTGATGCTCCTCCCTCAACCTTCCCTCCCGTACGTGGTGTAGCTCTAGCATCTACCTGTGCTGCGATCTGCTGAGGACCCGGCCTTGAATGCGACCTTTTTTACGACGAATTTCGCAATCATATCGACCCCCTCAGATCAACCAAGTATATCTGTGAGCGTATTTTTTGCTACTGAAAACGGTATCTTCCGAGACCCCGGAGGCCCTGGTTTAATTGCTAGGATTTTTTGAATGTTGCAACTAGGCAGCCCTCGTCGACCAGGCCTTCCAAGCCCGATTCCGCAAGAAATCGATCGTGCGAAATCGCTTTGATGTGGGCACCTGAAAGAGCACCAAAAATAGTACCGAAAACAGTTTCGTCCCACCCCGGAGGCCCTGGTTTAGTTGCTAGGATTTTTTGAAACTTTTGGTTTTGATGGTTTACGACTAAAGGGGGACCACATGGATTTTTCGGAATTTACCAAAAAAATTTCGAGAAATTCATCACGCACTTCGATGTGGAGCTGAAACAGCACCAAAAATAGTACCGAAAACAGTTACTTCCGAAGCCCCGGAGGACCTGGTTTAATTGCTACGATTTTTTGAAACTTTTGGTTTTGATGGTTTACGACTAAAGGGGGGACCACATGGATTTTTCGGAATTTACCAAAAAAATTTCGAGAAATTCATCACGCACTTCGATGTGGAGCTGAAACAGCACCAAAAATAGTACCGAAAACAGTTACTTCCGAAGCCCCGGAGGCCCTGGTTTAATTGCTACGATTTTTTGAAACTTTTGGTTTTGATGGTTTACGACTAAAGGGGGGAGCACATAGATTTTTTCAAAAACGGGCCGCGCGCTTCCGATCAATGTAAGCAGACCATTCGAAGCGCTTTGAAACGCTGATTCCGGGTTGCTAACTGGCTCGGCCGTCACATCGCTCCTTGGCGCAACCGCAGCTCGAAGACCCCTAATCCTCAATTGAGCCAAATCGGGCGTTTCCGCATTCCGGACGCCATTTCGTAGCGGAATCGCAGGGCGGACTTCACTGCTTGCTTCGCACCCGCCCCCCACCTGGCCCACTGGTGTGGAGGGGGTTCCCAAAGCTTTCCACTGAGTAGGCCAACGATTGACCCTCAGTTTAGGCTTAGGCTTAGGCTTAGGCTTAGGCTTAGGCTTAGGCTTAGGCTTAGGCTTAGGCTTGAGGCGGCTAGGCTTGCTTAGGCGCTTAGGCTTAGGCTTAGGCTTAGGCTTAGGCTTAGGCTTAGGCTTAGGCTTAGGCTGAGGCTTAGGACGAGCCCCCGGACTGGTATGCTTTTTTGGGCGAGCCGGATTTGTTGGGGCATTTTTTTCGGCGCGTTGCACCGCTAGATACTTGGTTGTTGATTTTTGTTGGATCGGGCTACGAAGTTAGCCGTCCATAGCAGCCCTAGCCTAAGCACTACACCGAGAGATTTCCGGAACAGCGCCGGCTACCTTAGTTAGAATAGGGTGGCGGTCCCCAGGAGGTGTCGTTGTTGCTGATGCTCCTCCCTCAACCTTCCCTCCCGTACGTGGTGTAGCTCTAGCATCTACCTGTGCTGCGATCTGCTGAGACCCGGCCTTGAATGCGACCTTTTTTACGACGAATTTCGCAATCATATCGACCCCCCCTAGATCAACCAAATATATCTGTGAGCGTATTTTTTGCTACTGAAAACGGTATCTTCCGAGACCCCGGAGGCCCTGGTTTAATTGCTAGGATTTTTTGAATGTTGCAACTAGGCGGCCCTCGTCGACCAGGCCTTCCAAGCCCGATTCCGCAAGAAATCGATCGTGCGAAATCGCTTTGATGTGTGCACCTGAAAGAGCACCAAAAATAGTACCGAAAACAGTTTCTTCCGAAGCCCCGGAGGCCCTGGTTTAATTGCTACGATTTTTTGAAACTTTTGGTTTTGATGGTTTACGACTAAAGGGGGACCACATGGATTTTTTCGGAATTTACCAAAAAAATTTCGAGAAATTCATCACGCACTTCGATGTGGAGCTGAAACAGCACCAAAAATAGTACCGAAAACAGTTACTTCCGAAGCCCCGGAGGCCCTGGTTTAATTGCTACGATTTTTTGAAACTTTTGGTTTTGATGGTTTACGACTAAAGGGGGGAGCACATAGATTTTTTCAAAAACGGGCCGCGCGCTTCCGATCAATGTAAGCAGACCATTCGAAGCGCTTTGAAACGCTGATTCCGGGTTGCTAACTGGCTCGGCCGTCACATCGCTCCTTGGCGCAACCGCAGCTCGAAGACCCCTAATCCTCAATTGAGCCAAATCGGGCGTTTCCGCATTCCGGACGCCATTTCGTAGCGGAATCGCAGGGCGGACTTCACTGCTTGCTTCGCACCCGCCCCCCACCTGGCCCACTGGTGTGGAGGGGGTTCCCAAAGCTTTCCACTGAGTAGGCCAACGATTGACCCTCAGTTTAGGCTTAGGCTTAGGCTTAGGCTTAGGCTTAGGCTTAGGCTTAGGCTTAGGCTTAGGCTTAGGCTTAGGCTTAGGCTTAGGCTTAGGCTTAGGCTTAGGCTTAGGCTTAGGCTTAGGCTTAGGCTTAGGCTTAGGCTTAGGCTTAGGCTTAGGCTTAGGCTGAGGCTTAGGACGAGCCCCCGGACTGGTATGCTTTTTTGGGCGAGCCGGATTTGTTGGGGCATTTTTTTTCGGCGCGTTGCACCGCTAGATACTTGGTTGTTGATTTTTGTTGGATCGGGCTACGAAGTTAGCCGTCCATAGCAGCCCTAGCCTAAGCACTACACCGAGAGATTTCCGGAACAGCGCCGGCTACCTTAGTTAGAATAGGGTGGCGGTCCCCAGGAGGTGTCGTTGTTGCTGATGCTCCTCCCTCAACCTTCCCTCCCGTACGTGGTGTAGCTCTAGCATCTACCTGTGCTGCGATCTGCTGAGACCCGGCCTTGAATGCGACCTTTTTTACGACGAATTTCGCAATCATATCGACCCCCCCTAGATCAACCAAATATATCTGTGAGCGTATTTTTTGCTACTGAGAACGGTATCTTCCGAAACCCCGGAGGCCCTGGTTTAATTGCTAGGATTTTTTGAATGTTGCAACTAAGCGGCCCTCGTCGACCAGGCCTTCCAAGCCCGATTCCGCAAGAAATCGATCGTGCGAAATCGCTTTGATGTGTGCACCTGAAAGAGCACCAAAAATAGTACCGAAAACAGTTTCATCCGAAGCCCCGGAGGCCCTGGTTTAATTGCTACGATTTTTTGAAACTTTTGGTTTTGATGGTTTACGACTAAAGGGGGACCACATGGATTTTTTCGGAATTTACCAAAAAAATTTCGAGAAATTCATCACGCACTTCGATGTGGAGCTGAAAAAGCACCAAAAATAGTACCGAAAACAGTTTCTTCCGAAGCCCCGGAGGCCCTGGTTTAATTGCTACGATTTTTTGAAACTTTTGGTTTTGATGGTTTACGACTAAAGGGGGGACCACATGGATTTTTCGGAATTTACCAAAAAAATTTCGAGAAATTCATCACGCACTTCGATGTGGAGCTGAAAAAGCACCAAAAATAGTACCGAAAACCGTTTCTTCCGAAGCCCCGGAGGCCCTGGTTTAATTGCTACGATTTTTTGAAACTTTTGGTTTTGATGGTTTACGACTAAAGGGGGGACCACATGGAATTTTTCGGAATTTACCAAAAAAATTTCGAGAAATTCATCACGCACTTCGATGTGGAGCTGAAACAGCACCAAAAATAGTACCGAAAACAGTTACTTCCGAAGCCCCGGAGGCCCTGGTTTAATTGCTAGGATTTTTTGACACTTTTATTTTTGATGGTTTACGACTAAGGGGGACCACATGGACTTTTTTCGGCATTTACCAAAAAATTTCGAGAAATTCATCACGCACTTCGATGTGGACCTGAAAGAGCACCAAAAATAGTACCGAAAACAGTTTCTTCCGAAGCCCCGGAGGCCCTGGTTTAATTGCTACGATTTTTTGAAACTTTTGGTTTTGATGGTTTACGACTAAAGGGGGACCACATGGATTTTTCGGAATTTACCAAAAAATTTCGAGAAATTCATCACGCACTTCGATGTGGAGCTGAAAAAGCACCAAAAATAGTACCGAAAACAGTTTCTTCCGAGCCCCGGGGCCCTGGTTTAATTGCTAGGATTTTTTGAATGTTGCAACTAGAAGGGGCCCTCGGCGACCAGGGCCTTCCAAGCCCGATTCCGCAAGAAATTGACCGTGCGAAATCGCTTCGATGTGGGACCTGAAAGAGCACCAAAAATAGTACCGAAAACAGTTTCTTCCGAAGCCCCGGAGGCCCTGGTTTAATTGCTACGATTTTTTGAAACTTTTGGTTTTGATGGTTTACGACTAAAGGGGGACCACATGGATTTTTTCGGAATTTACCAAAAAAATTTCGAGAAATTCATCACGCACTTCGATGTGGAGCTGAAAAAGCACCAAAAATAGTACCGAAAACAGTTTCTTCCGAAGCCCCGGAGGCCCTGGTTTAATTGCTACGATTTTTTGAAACTTTTGGTTTTGATGGTTTACGACTAAAGGGGGACCACATGGATTTTTTCGGAATTTACCAAAAAAATTTCGAGAAATTCATCACGCACTTCGATGTGGAGCTGAAAGAGCACCAAAAATAGTACCGAAAACAGTTTCTTCCGAAGCCCCGGAGGCCCTGGTTTAATTGCTACGATTTTTTGAAACTTTTGGTTTTGATGGTTTACGACTAAAGGGGGACCACATGGATTTTTTCGGAATTTACCAAAAAAATTTCGAGAAATTCATCACGCACTTCGATGTGGAGCTGAAAGAGCACCAAAAATAGTACCGAAAACAGTTTCTTCCGAAGCCCCGGAGGCCCTGGTTTAATTGCTACGATTTTTTGAAACTTTTGGTTTTGATGGTTTACGACTAAAGGGGGACCACATGGATTTTTCGGAATTTACCAAAAAATTTCGAGAAATTCATCACGCACTTCGATGTGGAGCTGAAAAAGCACCAAAAATAGTACCGAAAACAGTTTCTTCCGAAGCCCCGGAGGCCCTGGTTTAATTGCTACGATTTTTTGAAACTTTTGGTCTTGGTGGCTTACGACTAAGGGGGGACCACATGGATTTTTCGGCGATTTCGCAAGAAATCGACCGTGCGAAATTCATCACGCACTTCGATGTGGAGCTGAAAGAGCACCAAAAATAGTACCGAAAACAGTTTCTTCCGAAGCCCCGGAGGCCCTGGTTTAATTGCTACGATTTTTTGAAACTTTTGGTTTTGATGGTTTACGACTAAAGGGGGACCACATGGATTTTTCGGAATTTACCAAAAAATTTCGAGAAATTCATCACGCACTTCGATGTGGAGCTGAAAGAGCACCAAAAATAGTACCGAAAACAGTTTCTTCCGAAGCCCCGGAGGCCCTGGTTTAATTGCTACGATTTTTTTGAAACTTTTTGGTTTTGATGGTTTACGACTAAGGGGGACCACATGGATTTTTTCGGAATTTACCAAAAAATTTCGAGAAATTCATCACGCACTTCGATGTGGAGCTGAAAGAGCACCAAAAATAGTACCGAAAACAGTTTCTTCCGAAGCCCCGGAGGCCCTGGTTTAATTGCTACGATTTTTTGAAACTTTTGGTTTTGATGGTTTACGACTAAAGGGGGACCACATGGATTTTTCCGGAATTTACAAAAAATTTCGAGAAATTCATCACGCACTTCGATGTGGAGCTGAAAGAGCACCAAAAATAGTACCGAAAACAGTTTCTTCCGAAGCCCCGGAGGCCCTGGTTTAATTGCTAGGATTTTTTGAAACTTTTGGTATTTGATGGTTTACGACTAAAGGGGGACCACATGGATTTTTTCG
The DNA here is from genome assembly GCA_958295435.1 of Mesorhabditis spiculigera. Lineage (NCBI taxonomy): Eukaryota > Metazoa > Nematoda > Chromadorea > Rhabditida > Rhabditidae > Mesorhabditis > Mesorhabditis spiculigera. The sequence goes on along the minus strand of CATQJA010001077.1, from coordinate 3,731 downwards.
GAATTTAGCAAAAAAATTTCGAGAAATTCATCACGCACTTCGATGTGGAGCTGAAAGAGCACCAAAAATAGTACCGAAAACAGTTTCTTCCGAAGCCCCGGAGGCCCTGGTTTAATTGCTACGATTTTTTTGAAACTTTTTGGTTTTGATGGTTTACGACTAAGGGGGGACCACATGGATTTTTTCGGAATTTACCAAAAAATTTCGAGAAATTCATCACGCACTTCGATGTGGAGCTGAAAGAGCACCAAAAATAGTACCGAAAACAGTTTCTTCCGAAGCCCCGGAGGCCCTGGTTTAATTGCTACGATTTTTGAAACTTTTTGGTTTGATGGTTTACGACTAAAGGGGGACCACATGGATTTTTTCGGAATTTACCAAAAAATTTCGAAGAAATTCATCACGCACTTCGATGTGGAGCTGAAAAAGCACCAAAAATAGTACCGAAAACAGTTTCTTCCGAAGCCCCGGAGGCCCTGGTTTAATTGCTACGATTTTTTGAAACTTTTGGTTTTTGATGGTTTACGACTAAAGGGGGACCACATGGATTTTTTCGGAATTTACCAAAAAAATTTCGAGAAATTCATCACGCACTTCGATGTGGAGCTGAAAGAGCACCAAAAATAGTACCGAAAACAGTTTCTTCCGAAGCCCCGGAGGCCCTGGTTTAATTGCTACGATTTTTGAAACTTTTGGTTTTTGATGGTTTACGACTAAAGGGGACCACATGGATTTTTTCGGAATTTACCAAAAAATTTCGAGAAATTCATCACGCACTTCGATGTGGAGCTGAAAGAGCACCAAAAATAGTACCGAAAACAGTTTCTTCCGAAGCCCCGGAGGCCCTGGTTTAATTGCTACGATTTTTTGAAACTTTTGGTTTTTGATGGTTTGCGACTAAAGGGGACCACATGGATTTTTCGGCGATTTACCAAAAAATTCGAGCGAAATTCATCACGCACTTCGATGTGGCAGCTGAAGAGCACCAAAAATAGTACCGAAAACAGTTTCTTCCGAAGCCCCGGAGGCCCTGGTTTAATTGCTACGATTTTTTGAAACTTTTTGGTTTTGATGGTTTACGACTAAAGGGGGACCACATGGATTTTTTCGGAATTTACCAAAAAATTTCGAGAAATTCATCACGCACTTCGATGTGGAGCTGAAAGAGCACCAAAAATAGTACCGAAAACAGTTTCTTCCGAAGCCCCGGAGGCCCTGGTTTAATTGCTACGATTTTTTGAAACTTTTAGTTTTGATGGCCTGTACGACTAAGGGGGACCACATGGATTTTCCGGAATTTTACAAAAAATTTCGAGAATTCATCACGCACTTCGATGTGGAGCTGAAAGAGCACCAAAAATAGTACCGAAAACAGTTTCTTCCGAAGCCCCGGAGGCCCTGGTTTAATTGCTACGATTTTTGAAACTTTTGGTTTTGATGGTTTACGACTAAAGGGGGACCACATGGATTTTTCGGAATTTACCAAAAAAATTTCGAGAAATTCATCACGCACTTCGATGTGGAGCTGAAAAAGCACCAAAAATAGTACCGAAAACAGTTTCTTCCGAAGCCCCGGAGGCCCTGGTTTAATTGCTACGATTTTTTGAACTTTTGAGTTTGGAGGCTTTCGACTAAGGGGGACCACAAGGCCGATTTCGCAAGAAATTCGACGTGCGAAATTCATCACGCACTTCGATGTGTGCAGCTGAAAGAGCACCAAAAATAGTACCGAAAACAGTTTCTTCCGAAGCCCCGGAGGCCCTGGTTTAATTGCTACGATTTTTTGAAACTTTTGGTTTTGATGGTTTACGACTAAAGGGGGACCACATGGATTTTTCGGAATTTACCAAAAAATTTCGAGAAATTCATCACGCACTTCGATGTGGAGCTGAAAAAGCACCAAAAATAGTACCGAAAACAGTTTCTTCCGAAGCCCCGGAGGCCCTGGTTTAATTGCTACGATTTTTTGAAACTTTTGGTTTGATGGTTTACCTTCGACTAAGGGGGACCACATGGATTTTCGGATTTACGCAAAAAATTTCGAGAAATTCATCACGCACTTCGATGTGGAGCTGAAAGAGCACCAAAAATAGTACCGAAAACAGTTTCTTCCGAAGCCCCGGAGGCCCTGGTTTAATTGCTACGATTTTTTGAAACTTTTGGTTTTGATGGTTTACGACTAAAGGGGGGACCACATGGATTTTTTCGGAATTTACCAAAAAAATTTCGAGAAATTCATCACGCACTTCGATGTGGAGCTGAAAAAGCACCAAAAATAGTACCGAAAACAGTTTCTTCCGAAGCCCCGGAGGCCCTGGTTTAATTGCTAGGATTTTTTGAAACTTTTGGTTTTGATGGTTTACGACTAAAGGGGGACCACATGGATTTTTCCGGAATTTACCAAAAAATTTCGAGAAATTCATCACGCACTTCGATGTGGAGCTGAAGAGCACCAAAAATAGTACCGAAAACAGTTTCTTCCGAAGCCCCGGAGGCCCTGGTTTAATTGCTACGATTTTTTGAAACTTTTGGTTTTGATGGTTTACGACTAAAGGGGGACCACATGGATTTTTTCGGAATTTACCAAAAAAATTTCGAGAAATTCATCACGCACTTCGATGTGGAGCTGAAAGAGCACCAAAAATAGTACCGAAAACAGTTTCTTCCGAAGCCCCGGAGGCCCTGGTTTAATTGCTACGATTTTTTGAAACTTTTGGTTTTGATGGTTTACGACTAAAGGGGGGACCACATGGATTTTTTCAAAAACGGGCCGCGCGCTTCCGATCAATGTAAGCAGACCATTCGAAGCGCTTTGAAACGCTGATTCCGGGTTGCTAACTGGCTCGGCCGTCACATCGCTCCTTGGCGCAACCGCAGCTCGAAGACCCCTAATCCTCAATTGAGCCAAATCGGGCGTTTCCGCATCCCGGACGCCATTTCGTAGCGGAATCGCAGGGCGGACTTCACTGCTTGCTTCGCACCCGCCCCCACCTGGCCCACTGGTGTGGAGGGGTTCCCAAAGCTTTCCACTGAGTAGGCCAACGATTGACCCTCAGTTTGAGGCAGGCTTAGGCTTAGGCTTGGCTTGGGCAGGCGGCTGGCAGGCTAGGCTTAGGCTTAGGCTTAGGCTTAGGCTTAGGCGTAGGCTTAGGCTTAGGCTTAGGACGAGCCCCGGACTGGTATGCTTTTTTGGGCCAGCCGGATTTGTTGGGGCATTTTTTTCGGCGCGTTGCACCGCTAGATACTTGGTTGTTGATTTTTGTTGGATCGGGCTACGAAGTTAGCCGTCCATAGCAGCCCTAGCCTAAGCACTACCCGAGAGATTTCCGGAACAGCGCCGGCTACCTTAGTTAGAATAGGGTGGCGGTCCCCAGGAGGTGTCGTTGTTGCTGATGCTCCTCCTCAACCTTCCCTCCCGTACGTAGATTGTAGCTCTAGCATCTACCTGTGCTGCGATCTGCTGGGTCCAGGCCTTGAATGCGACCTTTTTACGACGAATTTCGCAATCATATCGACCCCCTTAGATCAACCAGATATATCTGTGAGCGTATTTTTGCACTTACTAAGAAACGGTATCTTTAAAGACCCAGAGGCCCTGGTTTAATTGCTACGATTTTTTTGATATTGCAATGAGGCGGCCCTCGTCGACCAGGCCTTCAAGCCCGATTCCGCAAGAAATCGATCGTGCGAAAATCGCTTTGATGTGTGCACCTGAAAGAGCACCAAAAATA
>CATQJA010001076.1:0-23871 GCA_958295435.1 Mesorhabditis spiculigera | reverse complement strand
GACATAGTAACAGCCAACTATCCTACTATATATAAAAAAATAGTGTTTGTGTGTGTGTGTGTGCCACTTTGCATGCAACTTCCGTCAGCGTGTTCCAGCAGTATCTCAAAAAGGGAGGTAGTTAGGGGTATGTATTATACCTCATTAGTTGCGTAATGGCCTTGGGATGACTGCACACTGATCAAATTTTCAAAAATTTGCTGTTTTCGACGTTAAAATTAAGTTTTTCGTTGAAAAATCCAGAGCCCTCTTTGTTAGGAAACAATTAGCATACGCCGGAAGTTGCGGTAGCCTATATAAAGGGAAGAGAGGTAGCGTTTCTCATTTTTGTCATCGAAAATCGTGAGAATTATGTAAAGTAAAGAATATCATGGGATCAGACGGGGCCAGGGTTGAAAAGTCGCGAAGCGGCTTTTCAACCCTGGTTCTCCTTTAATTCGATTCCATTGAGCTATGGCTTTAAAACCCCCCAACTAGCCGAGTTCTAGAAAAATTATGTTCCCTGAAAAAAAGGAGCATTTGCAAATGGCTTCCTAGAGAATGGACGGAAACGCTTCATAAATTTACTTCGCTTCCGTTTCGAAGGTTTCGTCTTGTTTCGCGTAGGATCCCAATTTTTCACTATTGAAAATGCCTGAAAGCCAGCTAGGAATATTTCCCAAAAAATCTGTGCGAGCCTGCCCGAGCAGAAGTCGCGAATTTTCGCAAATAAAATGTATGTTTCAGGTTTATAGAGTGTTCTCTTTGCCCAAATACATTGATATTGGACCGACTATTGCCCGAAAAAATAGGCTAGCTTCTTGATTTCCTAAAATTCCTCCGCTAGCCTGCCCTTTCGTGCGTCGGTTTTGCCCGAATTTTTTGTAGTATCTACTAGTCACTAATCTGCTCATCTAATCTATGACGCCCCACTTTCAAACAAACCGATGTTTCGAGAAACCCATAGGTGAATTCGCTAATTTTTGTGACAATCGGGTAGTGGCATTACTCCTAATTCTCCCTATTCCATAATGATATCTGCTAGCTTCTGCTAACTAATTTATCAACCGCATCTAGCAATTCCCAAATGATCTCTGCCAGCATGCCCAAATGACTCTGCTTCAATATTAGCAAAAATGCTGTTTCAGCAAAATTACAGGTCTTGCAAAATTTCCTTACTTCAATGGACTCTTTCTGGCTTAAAAATAATAGCCGACCCGTTAGAAAGACGAAAATACGGAAATACATCATTCTCCTCAAAAATTCAGTTTTATTTCATTAAAAAATTCAAAAATGTTAATTAAAAAACTATTGAATTTATTAGACACAAGTGTTATTATTTGGATAGCTTCTTGGGAGATTTAATTTTGTTGCGCAAATTAGGACAATCAACACTCGCTGATTGCTCATTCTTTCCGAGTGAAGCGCTCTGTAAAAAGCCGAAACACACCCATCCTACCATATAAAAAAATAGTAGTAAAACTATAAAAGAATTACAGATTCAGTTTATCGGGTAATTTTTATTTCGATCGGTTTTAGGAGGTTTCATTCTGTTAAAGGGCTGCCGACGGCATGTGTCGATCCCCCCTCATCAACAAATTGGCAAGTAGCCAACAGGGGAGAGAGCGCGCCCAGGGGAGAGGCGCAGAGACATTTTCTTTTCCGCGCGTAATCGATTGTCTATGCCGTCGGCATCCCTTTAAGGAAATGACCCGTAAATTTTTGCCGTATTGCTCATTCTTGCCGACTAGGGAACTTGGCAAAAGGTTGAAACACACACACTGGGCTTCTTTTAGAAAACCAGGCAAGCTAGCAGTGTTTTTTGGACCACTTGGTATTCCGGGACGGTAACAAACGAGCGGTATCGGTTTTTACGCAAATCTGTTTCTTCAACAAGGTCGAACATTTAGTTTTGAACGGATTTTCAAAACACCTTTGGCGAGCTAGCAGGGTTCATTAGCGAATTATGCAGAGTAGCTGCACCCTTGCTGAATTCTGGGCATAAAGAATTTCTCCAAAAAAGCTACTCTCTCCTTATGTCACATGTGTATTATCTGAAATTTCTCCGACTTGACCTTCTAAAACCGCTGAAACATTTAGTTTTGAAAGGAATGGGGATTGATTTGATTAAAATTTATTATTTTATTTAAAAAATTAATTTTTGAATTTACTGGATCGCGTTTTGGGACATTTAGGTTGTTACTGCCCAAAAAATTATGCGTTATTGCTAAATTTTCGGGGTAATGAAATTGGGAAAAGTTGGAAAAGACAACTGGATAACAACCACAAAAACAAACATTATTGGTTTTCACGCACTTGTATTTCTACAATAAGCCGAAACATGAATTTTTGCGATTTTTGAAATCAAATTCGGCAAGCTAGCCGGGAATCCTTGGGGATTTATGCAGAGTGCCTGACGCCATTGCTAAAAAAATGGGTATAAAGGGTTGTCAAAAACGATGTGTAGCAGAGATTTTTCGTAAAAAAGAGGAGTTGCATTGTTTAAAATGAAAAACGCCAAGTTATCTAAAAAAGTGAAACATCCGATGATTTGCAAATCGAAAGGCTTATCCTAAAGGGGATCAGCAGGAAAATTGGGGCGATTTACCTAGAAAATACCTGCTTTTATTAACTGTAATTTCTCCGAGTTTGTCTTCTAAAGAAACTGAAACATTTATTTTGGAAAGGATTTTGAAATGACCTCCGGCAAGCTAGCAGGGATTCTTTGGGGAACAGCAGCAGCAGCAACAGACTCCCAGCGTCCAATTGGTAAATTACCGGCACACAAGATTCTGTGAAACACAGAAACATGAAAAACGTTGTGAAATTTCGAGGTCGTCAGATAGCTGGGCAAGCAAGCAATGATTCTTTGCGGAAACTTATCTAGCATTTTGCGTCTCTTTCGCGAGCTGGTGCTGGGTCACCTTTTCTGACAAAAACTTTCAGGCTTCTTTTTCAACTTTTCAGGGATCGTTATTATTGGGTTTCCGGAACCGTATTTTCAAAGAAAAGGTGAAACGTCAAGTTCTTAAACCGGTTTATACGGCGGCAAACTCGCACGGATTCCTTAGACAAATCGCGCCATTGCTAAATTATCGGCGTTTAGAATCCGTTGAAAAAGCGATGTGTAGCAGAGATTCTTTGCGGAAACTACCACACAAAAAGAAGAAAGAATTGCTTAGATAGAAAAACGCCATGTTCTTGAAAAAGCGAAACATTCGATGCTTTGGCATTCAAAAAACACCGTCGAGGGAATCAGCAGCAAAATTCTCCACGATCTCTCCACGAAACGGCTTATTTATTACCTCTAATTTCTTCGAGTTCGTCTTCTAAGGGAACTGAAACATGTGGTTTTCAGCGGACTTTGGAATTAGCTCAGACAAGCTATAGTAGGGGTTTTTCGGGAACACCCGGGACTGAATTGGTAAATTAACGACACACATCATCCTGTGAAGAAAATGAAACATAAAAACTTCGTGAATTTTTGATGTCTTTGGATAGCTGGGCAATCTAGCGGTGATTCTTTGCGGAAGCTTATCTAGCATTTTCCTTCTTTTGAGCGAGTTTTTGCTGTAGTCGCCTTTTTGGAAAAATGTTGGCTTACCTGCACGCAGTACTATTTAATTTCTGGAATAAAATTTTCTAAGAAAAAACTAAAAAAATAGAGTTTTTAAACAGTTTCAGGCGGCGTCAAGCTAGCAGGGATTTTTTGGAGACATGGCAGCATGGATCTTGACATTATTGCCAATTTGCGTATGCACAAATCTTGTGAAAATGTAAAACAGTCGTTTAATTGGAAAAGCCGTGTTGGTTGGGCGCCACTTTCCACGAACGGTATTATTCGACCTTCGGTGGCCTATATTCTACAAAAAGCTGAAACACTCAGTTTGTGTCTAGATCTGGATTGGCAGTGCGTGAGGCAAGCCAGCAGGGATGCTTTGAGAAAGGTGCAGAGGAAGCATAGGTACGAGAATCACCACATAATTAGCACCAAAAGTTTTGTGAAAATGTGAAACATTACAAAAAATGCGGTGTGATTCCTGCTCGCCCTGGATGCAAATTATTAAATTAAAACAACACGGCTTTATAACAAAGAAAGAAACATCGATTTTCGAGATATGTTTTGAGGACATTGCTGCTCTCTCTCGCCCTCTCTCGCCCTCTCTCTCGCTCTCTCTCTCTCTGTCTCTCTCTCTCTCTCATCGGCAATCCAGCAGTGATTCTTTGGGGAAATCACCCGGAATTCCGTAGCTTTTGTCACCTCCTTATCACTTCCGTTCCGAAATAGTCCATCGGATCAGAAGAATCGCTTCGGAAACGATAGCTTTCGGAAATCGTGCCGTCTGGTGGGAGTGTGGATTCTGTATGTGTCATCCGCGAATAAATATTTGCAGGAACAAATAGACTTATCTCGGATGCAAATGGAGTGCGGTGCGAGAGAGAGAGAGAGAGAGAGGGAGAGAAAGAGAGAGCATGCTTTGGTTCTGAAATCGCTTTAGACCCAACGTAAAACAAGTATTATCACTACCAAATCACAATCATATGCATAATTTGAGGAAACGCATTTTTAGAAAAATAAGAAAAATAAAAAATAGTGTATAAAAGGAGAGAGAGAGAGAGAGCGAGAGAAAGAAGGCGAGAGAGAGTGAGAGAGTGAGAGAGTGAGAGAGAGAGAGAGAGCGAAAGAGAGGGAGAAACGCGTAAAAATATGATTCACATTGTGGCCAGGTCTTCCGTCCCTTTGCCCAACCCGGCCGTTGCCCTTTCCGAAAAACATTTAGGGACCATCCTAAAAGGGGGGTAAATATTTTCTGGGCCCGTTTTTCCAAAGGTTACGGCTTGTATGGAGTACGGTAGCAAGCCGAGCATACTGTAGGATTCAAAAATTAGCTGTCTACAAAAGCTACAGCAGCCTGCAAGAACTTTCATCATGTTTCGTTTTTGATAGAAGTCAGATATCGGATGAAGTGGTGAATGAACTTTTCGAAATGCTTCCTCTTGCCACCAATTTGAAAATTCACGCTTTTTTTCTTTTGCAAATGAACAAATGATTGCAGCATCGATGTGCGGATTTTGTGGCCGGAAATATCCCAAAAAAATAATAGGTATGTGGAATTGGTGCGGAGAAAAAATGCCAGAAACTTCGAGCAGTTCGATGACTGCGGCATCTTTTCAGGGTAAGGAAAGATATATGTCACACAGACATGATATGTGCATAGTAATCCTGCGGAATCAATGATAGTAGCTCGAGGGCAGTGTTTTAACGTTTCGCTAGGCAAAAGACAACAATTGTATCACAATCGGTCGTCGGAAGCGAGACGCTAAAAAGCTGACACAAAAATTCGTCGAAAAATTGTGGTAAATTCAAGGATGCTGTCACGTCTGAGATGGTGCTATCACGGAGCATACTGTAGACCTCCAAAAAATCTTTTTGAAAAACTAAAAACACCGTCAGAAAGTTTACAAAAATCATGATGTTTCGAGTTTTATGGAGGTCTAATATCGGGCGAGTTGACGAATAGAGTTTAGGCTACACGAATATACGCGAATATACATGGGGTTTTCCTGACAACGATTTTTCTCAATCTTAATTTTCATTTTTTCGCAAATTTGTCTTCTCCATTTTGCCAATTAATAAGTAAATGGCCGCAGAACGCTCTGCGGATTTATGGTCTTAAAAAGCGGGGAAATATGGGCTGAGACGGCAAAATTAAATACAAAGTTGGAATTTCCGAATTGTTGCGATTTATCTATGCTTACATTGTCAATATATTTAATGCTATGATACGCTTTGATGCATATAAATTCTGAGAATTGTTGATACTCTGTTTTTACCACGATTATCTAACGCGTTAGATTCGAGGTTCTCCCAATTCCGAAACGTATTTTTTTTTTAATTGTGATCCATATCTTTCAACAATTTTTTAAGGTTCTACGATAAAATAAACAGAGAAAACAAAGCGCTTTTACCGCATCCCCCAGTTGCAATGATTTTGCAAAACCTATCCTTTCGCGATTAACCTTCCCCGTCACTAGTTTCCGACAGTTTACGCGGAAACATTGTTTTACTACGCCGCGCTTTTCTGAAACCGACCACAAATTTTAAATTGTTCTAAATCTTTACAAAGATTTTCCACTTAAATCCTAAGGCGTAAGTTTCATAAAATATCTAAAAATAAAATCTAATTAGCGATCCGGAATTAAAGAAAAAATTAATGTTTCAGCGCGCCGTGATGCCATGGATGGCTCATTTAGATGAATAGAGCGTTCTGTTCTCGAGCTGTTGGTTGAAAAATCCTAATAAGAGAAACGAAAAATAGAAATCGAAAAATACAAATATTAAAAAAATTATTTCTATCTATAAACACCGATAAATACAGTAACGGCCTAATCCTGCAGCCATATCAAATCGAAACGTAAATTGACAGCAAAAAATATAAATGTTTTGCGACGCTAAGTCAGCTAAACTCATAAAAATACGCTGATGAATCTGGGTCTTAATGGAAAGGAACAAGAATAAGGCAAAGGAACCGGTATTCAAAAATTCGTTATATTTTAAATGCGAAAAATTTGATTGTTGATTTTAAACTAGACCTTGATGAATTCCTGTAAAAAATGCCAAAAATATCCATTTTCTGCTAAAAAGTCACATTTTAAAAAATTTTCTCTGGTCTCAGATTTCTGGATTTTAAAAAAAGTGAGGCTCAAAAAATCATGAAATTTCTTTGTTTTTTTTTGGGGGGAAACAACGTATGTAGCTTAAATTTTCGTCGAAATGATGCAAATTGTCATGGAGAAACCGTAAAAATCCGTGTTTAGTGTTATCGGAGCCCCGCAATCCCGCCTTCACAAAACCACGATTCCCCGATGGAAAGTCCCTCGCTTTAGTTTTGGTTTAAAGGGCGTGTGACAGGTGTGCCGTCGTGGAATAATGAATACTATAGTGAAGAGGCCCAAGCCCCAAAGCCCAAGTGAATTAAGCCCCAAACATAATTAAATTATCATACCGCAAAAAAAACGAAATGTTTCGTGCCAAAAACATCTAGTAAATGGCTCGGCCAAGCTCAATGTATAAAAGGACAAGATCATACTATACAGGGTGTCCCAATAAAAAAGGTCACGCTGGCATTTTGCTATTTCAAATCCAACCGACTTGAAATTTTGCACAGAGGTGCGGAAGGGAATTTAAAACGTTCACAGAAACTTTCAGCCCGATCGGTACAGTAGTTTTCGAGTTATTGTAAAAATACTGTTTTTCCCAAACTTTAGCTTCATTTTTTCGGCTATCTTTTTGGACTTTGCATCAATTAACATAAATTTCCGGCTCTAAATGCCTTATTCTTCTTAACATCGGCGTCGTTAGCCCTTGTTAAAAAATACTTAAATAGCCTATTTTCGACGCGAATTTTGCAAAATAAAAAAATTCCTAGGATAAAAAAGGGTCGGCGCTTCATTTTCTCCATACATTCCAGGGTTCAATTCCGGCGGAATCCAGGTTAAAAACGTAAAATAAAGTTTATTTTTGCTATAACTCGAAAACTACTGTACCGATCGGGCTGAAAGTTTCTGTGAACATTTTGAATTGCCTTCCGCACCTCTGTGCAAAATTTCAAGTCGATCGGATTTGAAATAGCAAAATGCCAGCGTGACCTTTTTTATTGGGACACCCTGTATATAAAACATGTTGTTGTCTATGTGTGTGTGCCAATTTGCATGCAATTTCCGTCATGCAGCATCCCATTTTTGTGGTTGAATTTAAATTGTTAAAATATAACAACATATGAAATTATGAACCACGGCACACTGATCCGCCGAATTTGTATAAAAATCGTCGAGCTCAGAAAATCTGTGTTTCAAGACTGTAAATGTAGCGCCACCTTGAAATATCATTAATAGGTATCCGCTGGGATTTCAAAGTTAAAACACTAAAAAGGTGAGAAAATAATTAAACAAATCAGTTGAGCGTTGGGCAATTGTGAGCAATCAAGGAAAGAAAAACAATGATTTTAATAAAATGTTTCATACATAAATTAAAGTAGATTTTAATTCTGCGGTTTAATGCTAGTTCGTGAAAAAGACCATTCAATGCACAACGGCGTAGTCTATCAAAAGAACACAAAAGCCTGTTTTTAAATTTAAATTATTAAAATATAACAACATATGAACTTATCAACTACAGCACTCGCATCAGCCGAATTTTTAAAAAATTATGTCGTGCTCAAAAAAAATGTGTTTCAAGGCTGTAAATGTAGAGCCATCTAAAAATATCCTTATTATACCAATCATCTGCAATTTCAACGTTAAAACATTGAAAAAACGCTAAATTAAAAATCGAAACTGAAAAATTACCGCAAAAAAGACACGGCTTGGCTAAAAATTTTAATTTTAGTAAAATGCTTCGAAGAAAATTATGGCCAATACTCGCGGGTTTTTGTCATGAATATCAAAGCAAAAATCCACGTCAATGTTTCGTCAAAGGAAATTCAATGTATAACGACGTAGTATATAAAAAAATACCAAATTCATTTTTATTGTTACATTTAAATTATTAAAATTTAACAGCATACAATTGCTAAATAGCGCTTCCTGATCATCGGTAATTTTTAAAAATCACGGCGAGTGAAAAAACCTGTGTTTCAAAACTGTAACTGTAGCTTCATCTTAAAATATAATTATTAACCATGTTCTAGGATCTTCAAAGCGCAAACATTCAAAAAACGTTAGAAAATCGTTAAAAACTCGGTTAAATCTTTGGAAAATCGTGGGGAAAATCAATGCAATGGCACCACCGCGTTTTTGAAAGCCAAGGATTTTAATAAAATGTTTCAGCCCAAATTATAATAAATTTTAATTTTAAGGCGTAATAAGCGATAAGACCACAAATATTAAACAAAATGACCCACGTCGAAGGCGAATGCGTGCGCGAGGCCGGGCCAGTTGGGCTGCAGAAAGTCGAGGAAGGGGCTCGGGCTGAAAAATGGGTAGGCTAGCAGAGATTCTTTGAGGAATGGAGGGGCAGGCTAGCAGGGATTCTTTGAGGAATGGAGGGGCAAGCTAGCAGAGATTCTTTGAGGAATGGAGGGGCAAGCTAGCAGAGATTCTTTGAGGAACCCAGAGAGGGTCTCGTAAATGATCTTTGCTAGCCTCGTGGCCGCTGCAAAGTTTTAATTAAATTATTATTATTAATGCTCCACCAACAATATTCAAAATAGCCCCCCCATGAGTTATATGTGTCTTTACACCGCGAAAAAAACACTGGCATTAAGAGGTTTCGGGCACCATTAACCTAACGATTTGATGAAACATTTTACGGAAATTGTTTACTGGCATTTGATGATGTTTAAAAAGTTTGATGAGCACTCAATTGGTAAAATTCAGGCCCAATTAACCTAACGTTTACACAAAACATCTTTTTTGCCAACATAGTTTCTTTTTTTAGGGCAAAATTCTGATGTTTCAGAAACAATTAATGGATTTCTATTTATGTATTTCTTTAGTAGATTGTTTGTACCTTGCACTGATCAAACCTAAAGAAAATCCCCAATGAACTCTGCTAGCCTGCCTTGTTTCTGGAAATTCCCATATTCCCAATTCGCGCATAGATGGTTCCGAAGACGAATCGCCATTAAAAAGATCCGGACACCACTCGCCCAGAGATTTCACGAAACATTTTTTTATCCATGTCCAATCGAATAGAGCGGTCCCTGCTTATTGGGTCACCATCAAAAAAAAATTTGAATTCGATGTTTCGCAAAACCCAACTATCGCGAATTTCTGGGTTTCGTTAATCCGAACAACCCAGCGATCACCCAAAAAACTTTTACGCAAAAAAATACCAATTGAGACAAACGAAAACCAATCGTCGTGGAGGTTCCACGTAACATTTTTTAATGAAAAACCGGCTCCCAATACTTCCATTGCTTCAGAAAAATTACTGCATCCTGATTTCCTGAATTCTGAATGTTTCAGGAATCTTGATTAAATAGAAGGGATGGGCCACGTTAATGAACCGCCGACAATCGCTCAGCCAAAGTCCTAAATCGGTCCGCTAGATTGCCTGGATCTAATTGTTTCGAGAGAGAGAGAGAGAGAGAGAGAGTTTTTACCAAAAACAGAGAGAGAGAGTTTTTTCTGATCCGCAAATGATCGCTGCTAGCCTGCCTTATCTTCCAAAACACTTACATCTCAAACGGCTGCATCAGCTGATGAGGAAATGGTGTCATCGGGGCCACGGGCAAGAAATCCGGGGGCTCGACCTTGATTTGCGTCGTCGGGGTATCGGACATCATCCTGGAAAATTTTGCGGTTTAAAGAGAGGGTGACAGGAAATTATGAAGCTTGGAAAACAAGATGAAAAACCAGAGGGAAGATCAATTACTATCACTCGCCGTCAGGTACGTCAGAAATTAGTTGAAACATAGAATTTACAAAACCGTAAATATTAAAAATAGCTAGCAAATTAGTAGGAACCAAATCTATGTCAAAAAAGGATCAGGACAATCCCTTAAAACCGCAAAACAACACTATTAAAACACCAAAAAAAAGCCACCAAAAATAAGTGGAAAATTAAAACATTTTGGGTTGGAAATAAAAAAGAAGGAGCGTTATTTGAATAAAAAAATAAGTGGCCTTCACCCCGACGAAAGATAGATGAAAAATCAATAATTGAAACAATTAAATTCAGGAATTTTTAAAAATTGCTTAAAACTTTATGCAACATCGATTTTTAGGGGTCGCCCTTCGAAAAGCTAAATTTATATCGGGCCCGGATTTGGTTTGGCTGAAACCTAAAAAAATGGCTTAAGATCTATAAAAATCGTCTGATCAATAATCTAGAAACGCCTAATTAAAATTCAGTAACGCAAATTCTTGCTGAAAACTAAATGTTTTAGGCAGAGGTCGAGAGAGGGCCATTAAAATTTGATCAGTAAGTGACGTACGTCAAGCCAAAATTAAAATATCAAGACGAAATTAAAAGAAGATAATAAAAAGCACAAAAAAAATCTATAGGGCAAAAAGATAAGGATGCAAAAAGGCCATGGCCAAGGCTACCACATTTTTGACGGCTCCCCGGAAAATGGCAGCTGCGGAAAAGTGGGGGTACGGAGCAGAGAGCCTTGGGGAAGGAAAGACAAAAAAAAATGGAAGAAGGATGGCATCCAGCTTCCAGTCAAATAAGAATCACATTTCACCGGTAATTGCGATCCAAATTTATCACCAGGAATTGCCATTTTTCCGAAACAGTTTTTCCGTTTTTGACCAAGAACGCGCAACGAGCTGTTTCCATTACAATAATGCAAGTTTCCCTGCAGTTTTTCTAAAAATAAATTATTTTGAGAGCCTCGGAATCTTTCTAAAAGTGGGCGAGCAACTAGCAGAGAGCCTTCGGGAAAACAGAAGACTAAAAAAGGCCGAAAACTAAAGCTGCATTCATTGGAACAATGAAAAATGGCACCACAATACGCTTCTAAATTGTTGCTCTAAATATTTTGTAGAACTTGTATCTTTTTCGAAACTCACTTTTGCCAAATTTCGCAAATAAGTGATTTTGGGGCAGTCATGAGCAGTTCCGATTAAATAATCCAAATCTCGGCGTTTGTCCAAAAAATAAATTATTATAGTTGATTTTTGGTATGCAGGATTTTTCTAAGTGTGTGGAGATAGCAGAGAGCATTTGGGAGGAAAAAGAAGAAAAATATTGGGAAAACAAAAAGAAGGAGAAGACGAAGCGACTAACGAAACTCTCCAAGTCACTATTCTGTTAGAAAATACCGTGCCATCCTTGCATTTTTTCGAAACAATCTTTCTTTAAATCCAAAAAAGTAATTTTTGTAGTGAAGCTGTGAAGCTTGAGTTTTTCGCTGGGTAATTGAAATGGTTATATACAGGGTGTCCCAAAAAAGCACCCCTCTGGCATTTCGCCGTATTACATCCCAACAGCCCCAAAATTGGACTGGAGGTGTATCAGACCCTAAATAACCACAATCCTGAGTTATAGCCCGATCGCTACAGTAGTTTTCGAGTTATCGTCAAATCACTGTTCTTTACGCGGTTCTTAACAGTTTTTTCGGCTATCTTTTTTGGACTTTGCATCGATTTGCATCGACTTCCGGCTGTGAATCCTTCATTTCGCTTAATATCGGGGGTGACTTTGCGTTACAAAAATTGTTGAAATCAACGGTTATTTCATTATTTTTTATCATAAAAAATCTTTAGGGTAAAACAGGCTTCCCGCTTCATTTTCATTTAATATTCGAAGGGTCGATTTCGACGAAAACCATATGAAAAACGGATAATAAAGTTTATTTTTGTTGTATCTCGAAGATTACTGTAGCTGTAACTCAGGATTGTGGTTATTTATGGCCTGATACACCCCTGGTCCAAATTTCGGACCGATAGGATGTAAAACGGCGAAATGCCGGAGGGGTGCTTTTTTATGGGACACCCTGTAAATCGTAACTACCAAAAAACGAGCTAAAAAACCAGAAAGACCTGGAATTATATGTCGAAATCCTTTTTTCTCTTGTAATAAAAGCATGATAAAAAGATGGAGGAAAAATTATGTGTGATTCTATCAAGAAATGTTTTGGAAAATTATGGCAAAAGGAGAATATTTATTCGTGTAGTCTTGCGTCATTATATATGGAAATAAATAAAATAAACAAACGGAAAAATTGATCGGAATTGCTTCAAAAAGGTTAAAAGCAAATCGGAGTCCCGGACAATAACAAAAACAGAGAGAGAGAGAGAGAGAGAGAGAGAGAGAGAGAGAGAGACAGAGAGAGAGAAAGCGAGAGAGAGCGAGGGAGAGAGAGAGAGAACGAGGGAGAGGAGAGAACGAGAGAGAGAGCGAGGGAGAGAGAGAGAGTGCGTGAGATATCTTAAAAGAAACATGGCTACAAAAATGATGTTTCATCGAAATGATCTGCAAATCCGTGGCGTCAGTATTATTAGTGAACCTTCAAAAACTTCGTTATCACGTTTTTCCGTCGTTCCAATGCAGAAATTAAGAAGCTATTGATTAGATAAAAAACGTTTCATGATTTTAATGGTTATTTTTCAAAATATCCAAATAATAATGCCTGCATGAGTTTTGGAAACCAAGCCCCCCCCCCCATTTTTTGACGCTCCGGCTGGCCGGGTTGAAGAAAGGGGGCGGGGCCCTTTTTCGAACCACGCCGCGCAGCCCTGGAGCCGGCAAAAACCGTTTCGCGCCGCGCTGGCGACAAAACGGGGCGAAGACCTTTTTGTAGAAAAGAAGACGGGGACACGGAAAGTGCAACGGATTCGAAAAGACAAAGGGCAGGCTAGCAGAGATCATTTGGGATGAGAGAGGCGGAAATTCGAGGGCAGGCTAGCCATCGAAATTTGGGGATTTTGTAGCGACGTAGCTGGCAGGCTAGCAAGGGGCATTTAGGAATTGTTAAAAGGCCCTCCGCTAAGGGTTGGCATTTGAATTTATTTTTATTTTATCTGGCAAGCTAGCAAAAATCATGGAAAGTGAAGCGAAAAAAATGTAAAATTATGAGAAAGGCTCGATGTTTCACATTTCTGCATAATTTGGTAGCCGCCACAAAGCTCAATTAACGGTTCCATCAGCCAAATCGTCAAAAAGGGCAGGCTAGCAGAGTTCGCCCAGGAAAGCCGGTCATTTTTTATTTTTTAATTTTCTATCATTCATGGCAAGAGAGAAGAGAGCAGCTAGCAACGCTATTTTAGGAAGCCGTGTCGAACCGCCCGAAAATTTACCGTAAAGATGTCGTGTTTCATCAAATCGACTGTTGAGAGAGAGAGCGATCGAGCTCGAGAGAGAGAGAGAGAGAGAGGAGGGAGATAGATAGAGAGACCACATTTTTAGTATTTTGAGCAGGAGAAGCTAGCAAAGATGTTTTAGGAAGCCGTTTCCAGCCCCTGCATATCGTTAAAAACATAGGTTTCAGCGTATCGGGAATGTCATCAGCAATCTGGCGTAGTTATTGATTGTACGTAATTGGGAAAATTCCTTCGAGCTACTTTTCATAATCGGCGAGGGGAGGAGCAGGCTAGCAGAGATTCTTTGAGGAATGTAGGGGCAGGCTAGCAGAGATTCTTTGAGGAATGTAGGGGCAAGCTAGCCGAGAATCTTTGAGGGCATTACTTCAAAATTTTGCCCTTCCGCGCCCTGTCTAGCGGGTTTCGTTTCGCTTTGTTCCTGCATATTTAGGCATGCGAATTTTGGGGCGAGGTGGGCGGTTTGGCGGCCTTTTTTGCACTCTAAAGCCCCAAGGGCTTGTATTTAAATGAAGACGCCAGCAGATTTGAAAATTTGAAAATCTGAAATTTAAACGGGTTTTAAACGGAGTCATAAAATTCTGAAAAATTTTTAAACAACCATGACACCGTGAGATCAGTCGCAGCATATTTTTTCGAGACCTAAGAGATCATGCAACATACATTTTTAATGCGAAAAAGTATATTTTCAATTTGATTTGTAACTGAGTTTCCAAGATTCCTGCCGATCTTAGAAAATTCCGTCTTTATTGCGAATTAAAAAACGGATTAAATGCCCTCTGAAAACTAGTCGGCTTAAAAATAAGGTGTGATTTGAACTGAGCGGCATTGTTATATTATAGTAATTTCGCGACAACAAATAAGACTAATCAAGAAAATATCGAAGCGCTTATTGCAGTAATGCCGCGCAGCCAGCCACAGTCGATAAATAAAACATTCTTTTTAGTGTTTAAAGCGAATTTTGGCAATTTTCGCAAGCTTACGGGTATCAAATTTGTAAAAAATCTCAAATGAGCTCTGCTAGCTTCCCATCCCGCCGAGTTTTTGGAAATCGAAAATCTTGGATATTTGGCAGTGTCTAGCATTATACCTGGTCGTATTTCCAGAGCATTGCAGAACTATGAAACACAACGATTTTTTTTATTGCGGGCCGTTATCCGTAATACCTCACAACTGCAGCAACTGGGTTTAAGGAGAGATGAAACATTTTTTTGGTCAGAAAGCGATTGATGTTATTAGACGAATACCGCGGTTCCATAAAGAGCATCCCAGGAAAAAAAGATTTTTTACATCGAATTATTCTGTAATTTCTATTCCTATATTTTTCATATTCTGATATTGCGATTTTCGGCCTGGATTTTTTTGGTATTAAAATTGCTAATTTTATGACAATTCTATTATTTGTTGTTATCTTATTTATATTAGCTTTACTCCTTTAGTTAAAAATCGTGAATACCGAAACGCCCACTGCTAGTTTCCCATCCTACTCAATTCTGCACTCACTAACTGAAGAGAACGACCAATTGCTAACGATTTGGCCAACGTTGAATTGTCCGAAAACCCAACATATCATTTTTGCTCCGGAACCAGGCGTTTGCTACCTATTTTCTCACGAAGATGTTTGTAATTCCCAAAGAATCCATGCTAACCCGCCCTGCGCTCAGAATGTTTCCATTTTCTTTATCCGCTGCGAGTTCGGTTCGAGATTTCATATATTCAATCTCGCTGTTAGCTTTCTTATGCGCTCCCAAGAAAATTACCCTAAAGCACCTATGGCCAACACCTCCATGAGAGGAAACATTCATTCTTCAGACTCGTTATGTTCGTTTTTCTTACATGGGGTAGCTTGTTTTGAGAGATTATTTGGAACGGGCTAGCAGAGGACATTTGCGGATTTCTAGCAATTCTCGGCGTCTCTACTTTGCGCCAAAAAGTGTCTCGCAAAATTCGTGTTTCACTGCTCGACCCAGTTATTCGTTGTTAGAATCATCTAATATTCCTTCGGTGGGAGAATCGGGACTTCCTAGATGATCTCCGCAAGTTTTTCGCGCCGCCTGAAACAAGAAGCAATACCTCGCAACAATCTTCGTATTATTTTTTGTTGCTGCGCCGGTAAATTGCCCGAAAACGAAACACATCATTTTCGTCCGGCCACGTCGCCTTTTTGTCACGAAGGGCGCTTGAAATTCCCAAAGAATCCACGCTAACCCGCCCTGTGCTCAGTAATTTTTCTATTTTTTTGTTGTGTGCCTCGAGATGTCATAACTTGAATCTCGATTCCAGCTTTGTTTTGCGCTCTCAGAAATCTGGGAATTTCATTTGGGGCAGGCTAGCAGAGGCTATTTGGTTCCGGCTATTTGCTTTCCGCAGAAAAATGCCAAGAAAAATTCGTATTTCACAGATCGGCCTGTTTTTTTCGATGTTAGAGTCATCCAATGCTCGTCTTTTGCTGAGTGGTGGTGAAGCGTCGAGAATTCCCAAAAGTTCTCTGCTAGTTTCCAATGACTCTCGCAACAGCAAACACCACATCTACCGAACCGTCACACACGTTATGGCAGCCGAAAATTATCATCTGCTTTACCACCAATAAATTGCCCGAAAACGAAACATATATTTTTAGTTTTGGCACCAGTGGCTCGAGACCTATTTTGTCACCAAGCCGCTCGAGATTCCCAAAGGATCCGTGCTAGCTTGCCTTGCGTTCGGAATTTTTTCTATTTTTTGTCATCTGCTAGTTCGTTGTGCGATGTAAAAAGTTTCGTTAAATGACCTTTGCTATACGGTTTTAAGATCAACGCAGAGGACCACTACGCTAACTCCCGTTAATATTCTAAACGATTGCGAAACATATGATCTGTATTTTTGTTCTTTTTGATAATAAAGCAAGCACCTCACGTCATTGGTTAGGCAGGCTAGCAGAGACCATTTGTGGATTATAAGATGTCTCGATTTCTGGATATCTAATTTCCACCGTGAACAGGCATTGAAAAATGATGTTTCCGCAGTCGACCTGATTTTTGGGTAATAAAATGTCTTAATCGTTCCTCTATTTCTCCGTCTCGTAAATTCCTATTCTCTGCTAGTCTTCCCGTCTAGATAAAAACTAAATGCAATATAGGCAACTACAAATTATTATCGCTTTTATCCGTAGTAATTTGCTCAAAAACGTAACGTATTCTTTTTGTTTTGATACCATTGGTTTGATCCCTATTTTTTGGCGACGAATATTTTTCACAAATTCTTAAAGGAATGTTTTTATATTTTCTCATCCGCTGCTAGTTCGCCCCGAAATGTGAAAATTTCTTCAATTTTTTCTATGTATTAGATGCGTGTTAAAGAAGTAGTATACTAAAGCCCCGGTTAAAATTATCGACGCTAAAAATGGTGTTTCACGGAGCGAACCGTTTATTTCAGGGAAAAAAATCGTGAATCTTTAGTCGATTTCGGCTCACTGCTAGCTTCCCAGATTTCTTGCAACAGCATGCCACAGCGGCCAGCCATGTCAGATTATCAGCCGTTTAATTAACGCTAAATCACCTGAAAACGAAACGTACCTTTGTGCTTACTGAGCACACCAGTGCCTTGAGAATAATTCTAGCTTTCTTATGAGTCATATTTAAGCAATCCAGTTTTTTTCTGAACTTTAATTTAGTATTTTTTTTTCTTATATTTTATTTAGCATTTTTCGAAAACTATCTGTGCTACACTGATCCGAATTCGAGGACCACAACGTTTAAATTCGACAAAACCTTTTTTTGGCAATACACCGTTTTCCCCACCGAACCCTGCCTAGCAGAGATCATTTGGGATGAGAGAGAGGGGGAGGGGGCAGGCTAGCAGAGATCATTTGGGATGAGAGAGAGGGGGAGGGGGCAGGCTAGCAGAGACCTCCCAAATGATCTCTGCTCTGTGCTACCATCATGAAACCCCCAAAACCTGGCCCTCGTCCAACCGAAGGATGCATAATATATTTGCGCTTCGCGCTACACGTCGCCCCCCGGGTGCGCGCGGGGGAAATGCAGAAAATAAACATGAAGCGCTGCGCGCGCGACATCCCCGCCCAGCGCTTGCCGATGGGCACACGCGTTTGACGTGTGGCCCGTAATTGGCACCTGGAATTGGCCAAATTTCTCTGCTTCCGCCGTGGCGTGTAATGGCAATGTTTTGGTGAGTTATTTTATATTAATGAAAACACTCAAATTTATATTTTACGGCATTTTTTACCATTTTTAAAGGATCAGCAAGGATGGCTATGAATTGCTAATAAAATTCCACAACTTGGGCAAACTGAATAATTCTAAGCCTGAAAAGGGCAACAAGAAAATTAGAAAACGTCAAAGAAATTAAAATGTTTCGGCCTAGGCTAGGGTCCAAAACATGGTTTTTTGTGGTTATTAGTTGGTTTTATTTTGGATCTGGAATTTGAAAAACATAACAATTAATAAGTGTAATGAGGTATCGATGAAAGCGTAAAATTGCAGATTTAAAATGATTCAGGAAAATAAAAATGTTTCATCTCCGCATAAAAATGTGATTTTTTCGGGTTTAATAATCGGCAAGACTCTGCTAGTTCTAACAAACTTGGTCATTTGCATTTTATTGAAAATTATTATGAAAATAAATAACACTAAATAAAGAAAAATATGGGAATAAAAACTGGCTTCGAAAAAGTAAATATGGACAAAATTAATTTCGAAGTGCTGACCGCAAATCTAGAAAAAATATTTAAATAAGATGTAGCAGCAAAAACAGCTACAAAACTGATTATTTTTACGGTAGTAATAGAAATATAACTATTTTTACCAACGAATTTATTTCATTTAACTAATTGCAAATTTCAGGCGATTCTGGCTGGGCGTGGCGCCGCTTCTCCTGCCCGTCGTCGACAACCAAATGTGGAACTGGGGTTGGGGCAATAATGGATACCGTAAGAATTCGAAAAAAATCTTATGCCAGCCAAGTTGATTGGTTTTCGAAAGAATCCTGAAACTATTAAATTACATGAAACATAATTGTCCAAAAACGCTTTCGAAAATATTATACTTCATTCAAATCTTATAATTTTATAGTTTGAACCATAGATAATAAAAACAAATAAACACGAAATTTTAAAATTAAAGTAGGATAATAATTAAGGGGATTTTAGAATCGTTAAGTTTACCTTCCCTCGAAATATCTAGCTAGAATTGCTAACATTTGAAATCACATTCCATTAAAGGGGCGTGCCTTTCACGGCTTTCGCAGATTTCGTAAACCATCTTTTTGCAAACAATTAAATGGCGTTTTTCAGTTGTTTTAATTACGTGGAAAGCTTATAAAGGTAAAAACTCCAAAAAAAATACTGTAAGGTAAAATATCTGTTCATTGAAACCTTTAATCGATATCCGCCAGAAAGTATCGCATCAGATTAACCACATCCACCCTCATTTCTCTATGTATTTTGGTGAAACATCATTTTTCTTCTATTTTTTTGCCAAATTCTTGCCATTAAGGCCGGGAAATTGGGGGATACTGTAGACACTAATACCACGCTGGAAAGATTTTCTAGATCTAATCTACAAATTACCTAGCTGCTGACGAGGAAGCCGGATTAAGAAACCCTGCCTGCCACCACCCTATATATTTTAACGAAACACATTTTTTCTTCCGAGAATTCGGAAACTTTTGCGGTGTTTCCAAACATGTAGAATTTATTATAGGCCCTAAAAAGCTGAATATGTTTTTAGAGACTACAAAGCCAACAGGGCCTATTAAGTTCTTTAAAATAGACTTATCGCACTTTATTTAGTGAAACAGCTTTATTTTTCCGATCATTTCACTCCTTAATTTTAAAGGCATCAGCAAGGCATCGTTATGGATCCAATCTGGAGCTTACCCCGCTTGCCATCGATTACGCAATCAAAAATTTGTCTTTTAGAAGGTCCATTGAATTCGGCGGCACTAAAATAGCCTTTAATCCATTTTACTGGCTTCTAATTTGTGAAACATAAATATTCTTACAATTACTTACTATTCTTACGTTCGTCCAACTGATTAACCACGTTTGGCCGGCTGGGAAATTAGATTTTTCTGAAACATGTAATTTCCAGGAAAGTGGAAATATTATCTGAGAGCCGGCATATTCGTGAAAAAGTTCAAAGCCAGTACTTTTCTTTAGGTCACTAAATAGCAAATCTCTAAATGCTTTCTATAACCCCAGTAAATACCTCTAAAAACACAATTAAAAATCTAAACTAGTAAAATCAATATATTTCAGCCCCGCCGCCAAACAACAATGTGGCCATCGGCTACCCGACGGCTGATTCCTTCAAATTGGCCGCCCGAATGGATGGGGAGGAGGGGGTGATGGTGGATGGGGGATGGAATAACCATGGAAATAATCAGGTCAGTGTACTTGTCATTTTTCGTTTTAAAGGGCCATTGAAGGCGGGTCCATAGCGGGAAGCAACGAAAAATTTGGTAGTATAAAGAAGGATGTTTCAAAAAATAACATGATACGGGATTTCGAGAAACCCTGGTCAAATCGCTGAATTTTGCGTAAATCTTTGAAAGGAATTAACAAAAATAGTTTTTGGATGTGATTTTTCCAAGAATATTTTTAAAATAAACTTTTGAATATTTTTAACGAATTTTACCTAAATGATATCAGCGGACGGGATTACCAAGAACCGGTTGAAATTTGATGTTTCAGTAAAATTAAAGATACGTGAGTTTGGGGAAGCCTCAACCCGCGGTATCTATATGAATCTCTTAAACCCTGTTTTAAAGAATTATTTTTCAAAGGGGGTTTTACTCAATTATGTTTAAAGGAATTCTCCGCGAACAAATAAGGGAAACACAAAAAGTAATTATCGCTTAGAAAGAAATGTTTCACAAAACTTCCTAATTTCAGGTAGCTTTGGACTTTAATAATTGGGTTAACAAAGAGACATTTATTCGTTCTGAAGTCACTAGAATTTTCCACAATTTGTACTTTGTTTCGCTAGCTTTTGGCCTATATTTTTGAGCATTAATAATCAACATTTCTTTCAGGGCGGCAAACATGGGGACGACGATCAAATGTGAGAACTGGCGCGCGAAGATCGGGCAAGGTGCGGGGTGATGTTAAAAGGACTGAAACCTTCGTTGTTCAATGAAATAAGAATCGATAGTTATCTTAAATCTGAACAACTGATAAAAACTAACAACTCATGTAAACGGGAATCTGTCCGCATCTCAGCCGACTATCCGTTCAAAGCTGGGCGGATGCCCGAACAGCTCGAAACACCTTATTTTTTTTTAAAAATAAACTTTTTTTGAGATGAAAGTTTTAGCAAGCCGTCAAACATGCGGACAAATCTTTCATGGGGAATATCAATAGTAATTTTTTAAGTTCTAAATTATTGACAACGACAGGGTGTCCCAAAATCCCCTCCCCAGCCGGCCTGTCGTATTCGATTGGTATCTCGCTCCCGGAGGCGAGTCCAGCACGCCTCTTCTTTTCTTTTTTTTTTTCCTCTTCTTTTTTCTCGATTTCTTGTTTTTCAGGGGGTTCAATTTTTTGCCTTTCCTGGCAGTCAACGACAGCTCTTTGAAAGCCGTTTGCGAAAACACAACCAGGGAGCGCTTAAACTAGTTGAATTGCGTTTTGAACAAAAAAGTCTGCCCTTTTGGCATGAAAAATCGCGAGAATCGAGCAAAAAATTCTGACATTTCGAAAATCCATAAGCCTGCTGGACTCGCCTTTCCGAGAGCTTTCTGATAAATACCTAAATCGTAAAAATCGGACACGTCTGCGGCCGGCTAGGGGGATTTTTGGACACCCCTGTACTCTACCGTATCCCGCAAAACAATGAAACACACAAAAATAGGGTTCTAGCCATTTTTTAATCGATTTAATTTGATTTTTAGATTTCGAAGTAAAGCTTACAGTTTTTTGCACAAAAAAGACGACAAAAGTTTGAAAGCAAATCACACAAAATAAGACTTACGACTTGCTTATTGATCTGCATTTCGGATTCGGAATTCCAATCCGAGACTTTGGATGAATTATTGTATTGAACTAAAAATGTTAATCGTATTAATTTTTGGTTTTTCTCAGTTAAAAATGGAAAAGTTAAACAAAATATCAACATTAACACAACTTCCGCGGCTTCAATTATCCGCCTAAAGTCTCGGCGAATGTCCAAATGCTACGAAACATCATATTTGGAAAAAAATTCTTTTTTTTTCTGGGATGAACACTGGTAAGCCATCAAATGCGTACAAATACCCTAAGACCTCGTGTATAGTTCCGGTACAATTTGGGTACGTACCAGTACAAATGACACCCAATAATGTGCGTGGGGGAATTCCGCCGCAAAAGCTATATTAGGCTAAAGAGATGATTCTCTGGATCCCCACCATCAATTTTTTTCATTAAACCACTTGAAATGTTGGAAATAGTCGAAATGCGAACAAATATTCCATCAAAATTGCAAAAATACCATTCATGAACGGAATACGGTTATTTGCAAGAAACCGAAAAACGATACACACCTATTGACGGCCATACGGAATTACGGAGGCTCCGTACACATGAAAATTTTCACCCGGAATTATACACGAGGGGAACTATACACGAATTTTTGGAAATATTTCTTTTTAAATGCATGAAACGAAAAATAGGCATGACATCAATTTGGTGACATTGGTCGGGCAGGCTAGCAGAGATTCTTTGGGACGTAAAAAAGCCCTAAAACGATAGCCCGGATCCGGAAAGCCCGGAAGAGTTGATCCGGATTAGCGAAATCATCGTATAGCGCAACTCCACTACAGCCAGGATGAATTAAGCAAAAGGTTTTTAGCAGGGTATCTAAAGTTTTGACACACTTTGTCGACAAATTCAAATGCTTACAATTTTTTTTGATGATTTGCTTCGTTAAAAACAACCGATTACGCTGCTGTTTTTCCACAACCACCCACAGAACGTTCGAAACAGTTTTTTTAGCAAGAAACAGTCTTTTCTAGTTCGAAATATTCTGGTCGAATTGAATTGAATCCGAATTTCGTGCAGATTTTCCATCGTTAACTATAGAAGTCTAAAACGTTTAAATTTTTATTATTGAATTGTACTATTTTTTTTTTGACTCTTTTGGCCTGTATAAAAAGCCCTAACCCGGGTGACGGTGTCGTGAAAGCGCCGAAGAGTTGCTCTGGATTGCCTAAATCACAGTATAACGCGAAATTCCAGGAAACATAGTATTAAGCAGACGTTTTTGTAGCAGACAATGTAAGCTTTTGAAACACTTTTGCCGAAAGAAATAAACGTTGTGATGATTTTGATGATTCGCTTGCTAAGAGTTGCGCGATCCTACTATACCAGATGGTTACAGTCGCTTCGCGACTGCAACCATCTGGCCTTCGGGCTACCCTACATGTCCCACTCCACCACATCCTTTCCCACCTCCATCAATACCCCCGATAGCCAAAATCCCCTTCAAAAACTACCTAAATACCTTCCTGATGGCTTAAGATACCTCCCCTAGCCGAAATCCCCTTCAAAAACTACCTAAATACCGTCCTGATGGCTTCGGCTACCCCCCATGGCTGAAATCCCCTTCAAAAATCACCTAAATACCTTCCTGATGGCTTCAGATACCCCCCATAGTCGAAATCCCCGTCAAAAACTACCTAAATACCTTCCTGATGGCTTAAAATACCTCCCCTAGCCGAAATCCCCTTCAAAAACTACCTAGATACCTTCCTGATGGCTTCAGATACCCCCCATGGCTGAAATCCCCTTCAAAAACTACCTAAATTAAAGGGACAGGGGCGGCATACGTCAATCGGTTACGCGCGGAAAAGAAAATGTCTCTGCGCCTCTCCCCTGGGCGCGCTCTCTGCCCTGTTGGCTACTTGCCAATTTGTTGATGGGGATCGACACATGCCGTCGGCAGCCCTTTAAGAACGAATGACTCAGCCCCACCCCTTTTTCACTGTGGCGCAGGTACTGGGGCAACCCTGACCGGGGAGGATATTCGTGGTGGGACCCGGAGACCCTCCTTTTGCGAACCATTGAAACCGAGAACCTCAAAGTTCGCTGGTTAAACCCGTAAGTAAAACTTTCAAAGTTAATTTTAATAATTTAAATCAAATCTTTTT